>CH002658.1:272125-292119 GCA_000149265.1 Ciona savignyi | reverse complement strand
TTTGTGAAAACAATTTTTTTTCCTAGAAACCAAAATTTTAGCCGAGAAACGAAAATTTTGTTTCCATAAGCGAAATTTTGTTTCCAGAAACGAAAATTTTGTTTCTAGAAGCGATAATAAAAAGTTTCGTTTTTATGTTATTTTACGACAGTTTGTTCATGTATATTTACCGGACACTTCTCTCTAATGTTATTCTAAATTAAAATCATCATTTATGGGTAGTTGTTTAAATGTTTAACGGTTGCACACATTTAAATCACTCTTTAATACCATTTGTTTCTATTACCGCCCGTAAAAATTACTAACCAGTGTAGTATTTTCAATGTTGTATGTTTATGCATTTATGTTTCATTTAAATAAACAGAACAAATACATTATCTTAGTTTGAAAGTTCCAACTACATTTATTAACTGAACACGCAATTCTTTTACTCGAAATTAGTGTGGTATTGCGTCAGCTAAACGAATCATATAATCATAGAACTTAGGAAAATAAAAACCCTAAATTCATTTAGGAAACACAATGTTTGTTTCCAGAAACGAAAATGTTACCCGAGAAACGAAAATTTCGTTTCCAGAAACGAAAATTTTGTTTCTAGAAGCGATAATGAAAATTTTAGTTTTTATTTTATTTTTGCGATATTTTGTTTATTAATATATACCTGACACTCCTCTCTATTGTTAATCTAAATAAAATTATTATTTATGGCTAGTTGTTTTAATGTTTATCGGTTGAACACATTTAAATCACTCTTCAATCCCGTTTGTTTTTATTACCGCCCGTAAAAAGTACTAACCAGTGTAGTATTTTCAATGTTGTATGTTTATGCGTTTATGTTTAATTTAAATAAACAGAACAAATACATTATCTTAGTTTGAAAGTTCCAACTACATTTATTAACTGTACACGCAATTCTTTTACTCGAAATTAGTGTGGTATTGCGTCAGCTAAACTAATCATATAATCATAGAAGTTTGGGAAATGCTAACCCTAAATTCCTTAAGGAAACAAAATTTTTGTTTCTAGAAACGAAAATTTTAGCCGAGAAACGAAAATTTCGTTTCCAGAAACGAAAATTTTGTTTCTAGGAGCGATAACGAAAATTTTCGTTTTTATGTTAGTTTTGCGGAATTTTGTTTATTAATGTATACCTGACACTTTTCTCTTATGTTAATCTAAATAAAATCTTTATTTATGGCTAGTTGTTTTAATTTTTATCGGTTGCACACATTTAAATCACTCTTTAGTCCCGTTTGTTTCTATTGCCGCCCATGAAAAGTACTAACCAGTGTGCTATTTTCAGTGCTGTGGGTTTATACCTTAATTTTTAATAAATTGTTAAAAAAAAAACAATATCTTAGCATAAAAGGTCCAACCACATTTATTAACTGGACACGCAATTATTTTACTCGAAATTAGTGTGGTATTGCGTCAGCTAAACGAATCATATAATCATAGAACTTAGGAAAATAAAAACCCTAAATTCATTTAGGAAACACAATTTTTGTTTCCAGAAACGAAAATGTTACCCGAGAAACGAAAATTTCGTTTCCAGAAACGAAAATTTTGTTTCTAGAAGCGATAATGAAAATTTTCGTTTTTATTTTATTTTTGCGATATTTTGTTTATTAATATATACCTGACACTCCTCTCTATTGTTAATCTAAATAAAATTATTATTTATGGCTAGTTGTTTTAATGTTTATCGGTTGAACACATTTAAATCACTCTTCAATCCCGTTTGTTTCTATTACCGCCCGTAAAAAGTACTAACCAGTGTAGTATTTTCATTGTTGTATGTTTATGCGTTTATGTTTCATTTAAATAAACAGAACAAATACATTATCTTAGTTTGAAAGTTCCAACTACATTTATTAACTGTTCACGCAATTCTTTTACTCGAAATTAGTGTGGTATTGCGTCAGCTAAACTAATCATATAATCATAGAACTTTGGGAAATGCTAACCCTAAATTCCTTTAGGAAACAAAATTTTTGTTTCTAGAAACGAAAATTTTAGCCGAGAAACGAAAATTTCGTTTCCAGAAAACGAAAATTTTGTTTCCAGGAGCGATAACGAAAATTTTCGTTTTTATGTTAGTTTTGCGGAATTTTATTTATTAATATATACCTGACACTCCTCTCTATTGTTAATCTAAATAAAATCTTTATTTATGGCTAGTTGTTTTAATTTTTATCGGTTGCACACATTTAAATCACTCTTTAATCCCGTTTGTTTCTATTGCCGCCCGTGAAAAGTACTAACCAGTGTAGTATTTTCAGTGCTGTGGGTTTATACCTTAATTTTTAATAAATTGTTAAAAAAAACAATATCTTAGCATAAAAGGTCCAACTACATTTATTAACTGGACACGCAATCTCTTTCACTCGAAATTGTTGTGGTATTGCGTCAGCTTAACGAATTATATAATCATAGAACTTTGGAAAATGAAAACCCTAAATTCATTTGTGAAACACAATTTTTGTTTCTAGAAACGAAAATTTTAGCCGAGAAACGAAAATTTTGTTTCCATAAGCGAAAACTTTGTTTCCAGAAACGAAAATTTTGTTTCTAGAAGCGATAATAAAAAGTTTCGTTTTTATGTTATTTTACGACAGTTTGTTCATGTATATTTACCGGACACTTCTCTCTAATGTTATTCTAAATTAAAATCCATCATTTATGGGTAGTTGTTTAAATGTTTAACGGTCGCACACATTTAAATCACTCTTTAATACCATTTGTTTCTATTACCGCCCGTAAAAATTACTAACCAGTGTAGTATTTTCAATGTTGTATGTTTATGCATTTATGTTTCATTTAAATAAACAGAACAAATACATTATCTTAGTTTGAAAGTTCCAACTACATTTATTAACTGAACACGCAATTCTTTTACTCGAAATTAGTGTGGTATTGCGTCAGCTAAACGAATCATATAATCATAGAACTTAGGAAAATAAAAACCCTAAATTCATTTAGGAAACACAATTTTTGTTTCCAGAAACGAAAATGTTACCCGAGAAACGAAAATTTCGTTTCCAGAAACGAAAATTTTGTTTCTAGAAGCGATAATGAAAATTTTAGTTTTTATTTTATTTTTGCGATATTTTGTTTATTAATATATACCTGACACTCCTCTCTATTGTTAATCTAAATAAAATTATTATTTATGGCTAGTTGTTTTAATGTTTATCGGTTGAACACATTTAAATCACTCTTCAATCCCGTTTGTTTCTATTACCGTCCGTAAAAAGTACTAACCAGTGTAGTATTTTCAATGTTGTATGTTTATGCGTTTATGTTTCATTTAAATAAACAGAACAAATACATTATCTTAGTTTTGAAAGTTCCAACTACATTTATTAACTGTACACGCAATTCTTTTACTCGAAATTAGTGTGGTATTGCGTCAGCTAAACTAATCATATAATCATAGAAGTTTGGGAAATGCTAACCCTAAATTCCTTAAGGAAACAAAATTTTTGTTTCTAGAAACGAAAATTTTAGCCGAGAAACGAAAATTTCGTTTCCAGAAACGAAAATTTTGTTTCTAGGAGCGATAACGAAAATGTTCGTTTTTATGTTAGTTTTGCGGAATTTTGTTTATTAATGTATACCTGACACTTTTCTCTTATGTTAATCTAAATAAAATCTTTATTTATGGCTAGTTGTTTTAATTTTTATCGGTTGAACACATTTAAATCACTCTTTAGTCCCGTTTGTTTCTATTGCCGCCCGTGAAAAGTACTAACCAGTGTGCTATTTTCAGTGCTGTGGGTTTATACCTTAATTTTTAATAAATTGTTAAAAAAACAATATTTTAGCATAAAAGGTCCAACCACATTTATTAACTGGACACGCAATTCTTTTACTCGAAATTAGTGTGGTATTGCGTCAGCTAAACGAATCATATAATCATAGAACTTAGGAAAATAAAAACCCTAAATTCATTTACGAAACACAATTTTTGTTTACAGAAACGAAAATTTTAGCCGAGAAACGAAAATTTTGTTTCTAGGAGCGATAACAAAAAAAAATCGTTTTTATGTTATTTTACGACAGTTTGTTCATTTATATTTACCTGTCACTTATCTCTAAACTTAATCTAAATTATTTAATATTTATGGGTAATTGTATTCCTATTTATCGATTGTATACATTTAAATCACTCTATAATGCCATTTGTTTCTTTTACCGCCCTTGAAAAATACTAATCAGTGTGTTATTTTCAATATGGTAGGCTTATACATTATTTATTTTTAAATGAATATAACAAATACAGTATTGTGCATGTGCTTAAGCTGTATTTAACTTCTTTTCATTGACCGGTATATTTATTTTAACCAAGAGTTTTTTTAGAAACGATTATTTTGTTTTCAGAAATAAATTTTCCGAGGTATCGCATTTTGTGCTCACCGTCATCATCTAGTGGTAGAAACGAAATAAAGAAACAAAATTTATGTTTCTAAAAAAACAATTTTGTTTCCAGAAACAAAAATCGCAAATTAGAAACGAAAATCGGCTTTTAGAAACGAAATCAGAAACGAAATTTTGTAAATGCATGCAAAAGGATAGGCGCTACCGTTCCCAACTAAGGCGACCAATTTTCGGCTATGGATGTCCCCGCACTAACCGACCAAGCTAATGTGTTAAAAAAGACAAATCAGGTTTTCACCTGATAAACGCTAAAACGTAATTTGGTAGCAGTAAATTTACATTTTCTTATTTGCAGTGGGCAAAAGATTTCTTGATAACTTTACTACAGGATTGTTTATGATTCCATGAAGACTTGACAAGGTTTGTCTTGTGGTCGTTGTGAGCCTGCCATTCGTCAGCAGTACATGTCGTCATTTAGCGCGAGCTATTGCAAATCCATCTATTTAAATTATATTCTACTGGGCTATTTAATTCGGCAGGAACGGATAAAATGTGTTGCCTTGGCACAATCACGCAAAATGGTGGTCAAGCCGAGAATGAAACCAATATATCGCTGCCACGGGACTCAAAAAGCTCCAAATGGTTCGTAATGGACAATCATGTAATAAATGACCAAGAAAATATATATAGCTGTATTCGTTTTACAGTGAATAGTCAAATATATTCATTCCCCAAACGGAATGAGACAGTGAGAAAGAAAAACAAGAGTTGGTTTCTATAACAAATTTTAAATAAATAAACACTGGTAAAGAAAGAAAAATCAGTATTTGTCACAAAATTTACCTTCTTTTAAAAAGTCAAAGCCAATTTTGCGATATGTCTATATTTTTTGTCCATAGTCACACCACAAAAATGGCACGAGCAACAACCATTCCACTGGTAGAACAGTATAAGCATTTCGAAGAATTTGTGCTTTTAATAGATGTCATTTGCTATAACACTAGCTGTTTAGTCGGTTGACGGCAACTGAGTGGTAACCGTCACATCACTGACACGAGCACTACAAAGTCTGTCGCCGTTTTCTTCATTCGGAAATATGTTATCAAATCGGATCTCTATGTCGCATGTTTGATGTTTTCCACCTTTCCATGTCGGGCAGCACTTTTTGGAAAATTGTTCCAAAATTCTATTCAACGATCGGCCGAATGCTGAACGGTTCCACTTTCGGGCGACCCGCGCGCGATTATCTTTGCTGTGTATACAGTAAACGTAAAAAATTAGAATTCCCTGGGTACCGTTGACAACAATATTGATTGCGACAAACAATTTTTCGTAATTGCGTACGACTTGAAGAAACAAAAATATCCAAGGAATTGAAGACACAGGTAGTAAAATGCAGAATGCTCTGAAAACGTTTTTCCAATGAGCGTGCTTTTTTATTCTTCCATACATGTTTCTAGACGCTGTTGTCGAATTGGTAGAGTTTGGAGTTAAACTGATTCTGCGTCTGTTGTCGACTCTACTAATGTTGTATATGACGTAAACCATTCGTACGACCAGTCCCAAATTAACTGCTATGATTACAACAAGCGGTATAGCAACGTATAATACAACGGAAGTGCTTATTGAGCACCGGCCATACTTCGGATAGCTCGGTGATATGTTGGAGTGATCATCCTGTTTCCCTAAATAAGCTTTGTAGCTCTCAGATACATCGATGTAGCGACTTTGAAAGGAGAACATAATAACAAGCACATATATAAGAGGAACAATCCATGCTAAACAGAACTGAATGATTGTCAGAGTTTTGTATTTTAAATTAAATGAAAACGTATCCTGGGTTTTTAGCACCATTGCAATGCCTTCGTTTAAAAGCCAAAGAGCAGATGCAAAGAGAAAATAATGTGTTAGTACAGCAATCGAATAGCAAATACTATTGAATTGTACAGCGGTCGAGGCCGATACGGTACATAAATGAAGACCCATCATAGCAAGACACAAGCTAATCTGACTAACCGTGCGGTTATTTCTAACTTCTTCATTGTTGGTAACCGCATTAGCATCTTCTATCCCAGTGCTTGTGTGTGCAGTCGCAACTAATACTGCAGATAATGCAAGAAAGAAAATTGTAACAATTTCAAGAAATGTGGCAATTGAGTAAACCCATCTCGGTAAATAAATCGACCGGGTTACGAGCAGAGTCGCAAAAGTAGTCGTATGGTTGCAACGGCAAGCCATTACTTTGTGGAGTAATTCAGGAGGTACATACATCGGTTCACAACCATATCCACTCCATTTTCTCGCTGTAGTGTTCCACCAAACACATTCCCTAACAAGTTCAATTTGCGTCAAGGGTGGATCGCGATTAACCACAGACGCCATAATCTCAGTAAAGTCCTTACTAATATCGATGTAAAAAGCAACAGGCAGATCTTGAATTTTCTGTCCTGTTGTGTCATGGTAGGAAAGACTGAGAATACTTGCGTTCGCTGGTAAATACATGTGACAATGCATGTTCGAAATACATGGAACAATTAGGTTGTTTTGATCCAGTGCTGGAAAGTTCGTGCTCACGTTTTGCCATTTGGCAGCAACAATTTTAATCTGAAATTAACGGCAAAATTAAACACGACAAATAAATAGCATTACAAGCAGTGTAACAATAAAACATCCATTTAATTGCCAAATATATCAAAAAAAGTCAAACGCTTTACATTTTAAAACGTGATTATTATTTATGATGCACACCTCTAAGTTCTTTTTGTAGTTCTTCCCCACTGAGGTTAACCTTTCAATTTGGCCAACCGGAATCATAAAGCTAGATTTCCCGAATTCAATACGTTTTGTTTCATTTGATGTAGAATTAATTTCATCAATTTTAATGTCCAAGATTGAGGAGGACAGGACCGTGCCACTCTGAAGGTAAGAAAGCTGGTTTGTCATGTTCGTTTCAAAGTTGTCCACGACCCGAACGACTTGTTCCTGTGTCAGCTGCATGGTACCTGTATGCATGCAATCAACGACAGATAGTTATACAAAACAGGCCAATGTTTATTATATATAAATATACTATAGCCACAATTAATGTACTTCAAATGGTAATTGTCTGTTCAGTAGTAATTGACTCAAATACATAACCGTGAAGACCATGTATTTATATAATTACCGTAAAAGCTCTATTTTACCGGGCTTAATTTCGATTCCATGAAAACCCGTCACTATAAGATCGTTTTTTTATATTGATCTTTATATGAATCGGTCGTGTTAACCATTCGCCCACCCGACTATTCAAAACCTCTATCAAACGTAACACAGTTACTGGTAAGTAATAAAATCACTGGTAAATCAACTGTCACGTCGCTTTTGTATAATGAATGTTAAATTCAAAGTCTATTAGAGGTGGCTTTTAAATTAAGGTTTTACGATAAGTAGAGAATGGAGTTTCACTTGTTGAGAAAACGGTTCTGGGTACCAGCCACCATTTGGTCAATTTGCTCGGATATTAACTATCTACTCAGGACTGCAATAACGCTCAAATTACAAAAACCTTCCGTAAGATAGAACTACTTATTTTGGGCGCTGCGTCACTCTCGTGACATGCATGTTCGGTCACCAGGTCATTGGTAGGTGTTGTTCAGTGAGGTCGAAAGTAAAATTCGAATTTCCCCGGGGTGAAATATTAAGGTTTTGGTTTAGACAAATCTAGGTCATGTTATCTAACCTATTGAAAAGATCATTTCGATTTGAATATTCCTTCTAGAAGATCTCGGTCGGGCAAAACACCCCTTACAAAATTCGTGGAATTTACCAAAGTAACTAAAAAAACACGTTTTTAATATTTTTGGTAAATTTACTCATTTGTTTTTTTTTATTTTTAATAAACACATAGAAAAGGCTAATCGTGCGTTTATTCCATTGAATAAAAAACGTCAGGGTGTTATCACACCCGCAATTGTTATGTTTGTGCCCACCAGCTGGTTATTCTTGCCCACAGACGCAAACATCAAGCGAACGGCTAGTTTCGAAACTACAACTTATCCAGCTACTCGGACCGACAAAAAGTTTAAATTATTAAAAGCGAATTACATTTTGGTAGGCGAATAAACTATGTTGTGTTTTCGAAGCACAATGGTTGGCAGATATTGATAAGAGTTCTTTAATTATTAATGCATATTTATATTAGTTTGGCGATGCTGTTAAGATAACATCTGTAAGAATACGCCTTCAAGGAAAAAGAATGAAGCGAGAAATCAAGAAGATCCATTTATATATAGTGTATCCTCTATTTAAAGGTTCTGTCCGCCTACACTACTAAACAGGTCAACAGACTGAAGCATCACCATGGAGGGTACTAGTTAAGGCAATGACAAAACATAAGTTAAATTTTAATAAACAGAGAATAAAACTTCGTGGAATGTGATAATTCATGGTGATCATTGTAATAATGAACAAAATCTATGCGTCCTACATGAGGCATGACATGAACGACATATTTGATTGGTTATTTCGGTAATTGCAAAGAGGATTATACGCGCTATATGAACAAACATAGACTCATGCAGTTATAATATACACACATATTTCGCCATGACAGCATCGTTAGTCATTGTGTTTGAGTTGTAGATTGACGATGCTGGCTTGGCTAATATAATAAATAGTGCTAAACTCTTTTGCAAATACCTTATTCCACATGAATTAACCCGATTTGGCACACATTTGTACAGACAAATCTATAAGGATTCCCTCCAATTAGATTATTCATTTAAAAGAAAGTGTTGTGTAGTGAGATTCCACGAATTAAAATGAAACGGTTTTGAACCAATTATACCTAAATCTACAGCATAGTGAAGGACCACCGTCACCAAATACTCTGATGTGAATCTACACAAGACCCTCGCTTTTATATACAGCAGATATCACATTGAGCCGTAGTAACTAGCCTATCAAGGGTTCAAAGTTTATCCCGATAAAAAATACTGTGCATTGGCCTTTAATTCCAGTTATAGGCAATATATAAGGTACTTACCAAAGCCCGTGCTTCGATTCAAAAATGCTCCAAAGCTTTGTAAAACGGCGGCCGATGAAGGTTTTGGCTCCACCGGCAAAGGTTCTAATTTTACCGTGGTCGGTATGTGTGGGGGGCTTGTGAAGGACATCATGCCTGGAGAGATGTGCCAATTAAAATAAAAAATAGATGGATAATCAACTACTTAACACCATTTTAAAGTTTTGTTTTTTTTCTATTAAAGAACCATTTTAGGTACTTTATTACGGAGTATTGGCATTAACTGCAACAACAAGGACGTTGACTTGATTCAAAGTCATCCGCTGGTACGTTAACCATTTATGCAATATTAAACAAAAAACAAACTACCCTAGCTTTTACACTGCAACTGTGAACATGCGGAAAATAAACCAGCGAAAGGTTAACGATTTTCTGTTGTAAACTACGGAGATAAGCTCTTGCTTACTATCTCATCGCTGGCTCACATATTTTGGTGAAGTGTGAACGAAGAAGTTAAAATCCATAAACTTACTTTGGTTTGTGGAGGTGTTAGATGTTGTGGTTGGTGTTTGGGACATTTCACAAAGCACACATGACGACTCACCACACCGAAATGTGTCTGTTGAGTTGTCTATGCACTTGATAGCCTTACATATCCATTTTTGATCGAGAGTTCGATCTGAAAAAAGAAATCGTTTGAAAATTTTAATATTTGGACAAAATTTATCCTGTTTAGAGCAAATCGCATTTGTCCTTGAACAAAACCGATTGGGGCTTGATTGGTGAGTGCGTCGCCTTTCAGCCGAAGGGTTTCAGCATCGAAATTGGGGGCTAGCTACTCTGCTGTATCATTGAACAATGTCCAAGAGGGGGGCTGAACCGATTAGATTAATCGTTCGACCAAATTGAATAAACGTCTTAATCATACACAACACCCATACATATAGCTTCGGGTAACCCGAACCGGTAGGTATGCGGGGGGTAATCTTACTTGTATTGGCACCCCCCTTGCGTTTTTTAATCATTCACGGGGAGGTAAATATACATATTCTATTCTATCATATTCCTCACTTTGACTCTATAAGCAAACTGCACTCAATTTGTACTTACAAAACCTTACAAGATATTACAAAACCGATTCACAGTGTGACTAACACAAATACAAAACCTACCATGGGCCTGCTGATTCTTCAGACAATAATGGTATTTTTCCGGGCCATTTCTAGGACATGTTTTTTGTGAAAAGCAATGTAGATCCAAAGGTAAATCGTCAGAAGATATATTTCGAACAATGCTTGAAGTGGAATTCGCACAAGTTTCTTGTGCACTGTCCTTTGAAATCTCCGAAGTAATGTTGGTGCAGAATACTCGGTATGTCCGATCTTTGAAAACACAACATTATTTAAAATCAATGATTCCCTATGCTGATATTGCATCAATCAGTCTTCTTTTGACTCATCAAATCACTTGGTTCAAGTAATTTAATCTCGCCTTGTGCAGACAGACAGACACCGAGCAAGAGGCTGAATTGGCAGTCACAAATATGCAACGTCCCTTCAGACAAGGTACGACCTTGCTTACCAGACGGGAACGCATTTGTTGGTTTGTTCAAAGTGGTTTAAAGCCCTACTCTAAAAAAATTAACTATTTTGCGACGATAAATGTCCAAAAAATGCTATGAAAATAATTGGACAGGACAAATTTATGTCGCTGAAGGGTAGAAAGGCATAAACAATCATAAGATTTTCATGCACCCATAGTGTAAATCACTAATCCGCTGGGTTAAGACAACGCTCGCTCAATAAATTGCCAAGCACACAACCGACTAACGGTTAGTTTCGATCCATTCTTTCGGTTGAAGGCCCGATACGCTACCAACTTGCCAGTAAAAAGTTAACACGATGAAATGCAGAAAAATAGTAAACACAATCTTACTGAAGTTCCTAAAGCCCTCGTGCGGGATGGCGCTAACGGGAAAAGTGCTTTGTAATTCCCAACTGAAACCGACATGGAAAAACAAAGCCACCGCAAAGAATATTCCAAAACACCGGGGCATGGTAACCATATGCCGCATTAGGTAAAACGATTATATTTAATTCCCTGTAAAGCATTATAACAAAATATCGTTTACATTACATATTTAAATATTTAGAATAAAACACAGGCCAGTCTGCCTTTGCGTAGTTTTCCGAAAGCTTTGTCACGTTGGGATGTTTACTGAGCTTTATTGCACCAATGGGCACTAAACCTACAGAACAACTTATTCGAGCAAAATTTTAAAATGACTGGTTTCTTGTGAGTAACGTCGGTCGAACTTTTCGAAATTATCAGCACTAACTCTGATTTAATTTACTTTACTATAATTTTCACACCCATCGCCCTATAACAACCTATTTGAGCAAAATTTTAAAATGACTGGTTTCTTGTGCGTAACCTCGCTCGAACTTTTCGAAATTATCAGCACTAACTCTGATTTAATTTGCTACTATTTTTACACCAACCGCTCTATAAGGTATACATACATCTTATCTGCTATCTAAAACAACATGCAATCCATCCTACCCTACATCACAGTTTATCTCGGTGATTTAACCAATTATTACATGCACGCCTTTACCTAGTTTTAAATCGCATTGAACATATAACGAATAGGCCAATCCTTCTAAAATAGCGGATAATTCTGAAGCTTTCTTCCTGTAAACACCATTAGTCTGTGCTTATCGTATAATAACGCACATTTCGAACAAACTATAGCGCTTAAGCGTGCATTTCCGTTCTAACGCGCTGTATTAGTAGACATGACCTCTGCCTATATCGAATGGGGATTGGGGATGACACAATTTTGTAGGTGGAGAAATCAACTAGGATGAACCTGTCTATGACGTGTTATTTGCACTATTTTATGTATTAACTTCATGGTAAGCCCTGTAGTGTATAAGCATAACCAATTTTACTTGCATATTTTGGTGCATTTTTATGCTATAGCTAACAAATACATATCTTACAGATTATAGCCTAGTGACACACACGCAAGAATGGCCTTAAAAAAACTCAATAACCTCTCAGTAAAATCTAAAAATTTAAAGAAGCTTTAAAGCCGTACCGGATATCACGATAAAATACGGTTTGACGTCACAGTTGGCAGGACGTGTACGCATGATATAGTCAGTTAAAGCTGAATATCCATGGGCTGACTAGTTTCTACTGAGCTAAGGGTTTTTCGAACACCAACGCGTTTGCAACACATGCTTACATATGACAATCGTTCTAAAGCAAGACCTTGCAATGTTGACCGTGCTACCTGTTTATCTGTACCACTTTTCGTTACTACCATGTACCATGCACCTGCAAAGAAACTATGCACAACTTAAATCTCCCGGGTCGAAATACAGTTTCACAACCAAACTTAACACGGCTACAAAAACGTTTATTTTTTAACACTGGATAAAGCGTCAAAATGAACAGCGCCTGTACACGTACTAAACGCTATAGTAAAACCGGCCATTAGGACCGATATAACCTGTCACTTATACAACAGGCGTGCGATTTTCATTATCTAACGCTTGTATTCATAGCGCCTATAGAGATAAGAACATAGTGCCGTTTTTGGAAGTGCTGTAGTTTTTTTCTAATCATCTTAATTATAACGTTTGCATTTAATTGTATTTGTTATTTTGCCGTTTAGTGGGTGGGCGAGGAGACCAAAAATAACTAACTGACGTCGAATTACATCACTGCAATTTCGATTCTAAAAAGAGCATGTCTAAATGTGACGTTATTTTGAACAATTCCAACCGATTACATTTTTTATGATTTTACGAACGCGTAAGCAAGTTGGTTAAAGCGTTGACTTCTTGACGAAAACTTGTTGGAAAAGAAACAAACCGATAACACCGTAACAACTACTGGGTCGCGCTTGCACACTTTTACTCAAGGCTTATAAATATTAAATTTAATTAGTTAATTTTGATTTAAATTGGTTTTGTTAAAATTTATTTTTATTAATGTAAGGTTTAACGGCCACGTCGTTTTTCCCCTAACTTGCAATGTGTCTAGTCACTGACGTGTTTTAACTACTAGTTTTGCCATTTTATCCTGTCCCTTTATATATCCAAGAATTGTTCTATTCTTCTATATTGTAACGAAAGAGCAAAAAAATAAACCAAACTAAAACTAAACAAAAATATGATAGGCCGATCTTTGAATTTGTACAGCACCTCTAAATTACTTAAAGTCGCTTTCTCACCGAACGTGACTAAAATTTTACGCAATAGCGGTAAAGTGACCCTAACTTCTATACTACATCAAATCAACTAGAAAATAACTGTAAACTTTTTTTACGAACTTGAATCGAGAATGACCGGGCTCGTAACTAAGACCGTTTTTATACCTAAATCGGTACATGAACCAGTCGACTTAACCATTTAGCCACAAGACCTTTACACGACTGAATATTTCCGTAATACCATCTGTGCTACGAAAGACTCGTAATATCATCTGTAAAATTTCGCGCCAACCTTATTCCGCTTGGACGTTGAAGCGACTATGAAACGATGTCCGTCCGGTTGGTCTAGCGGTTAAGTGCGTCGCCTTTTAATCGATATTGCAGGTGCGAAACTGGTCGCTAGCTAGTCGGTTGTGTCCTTGGGCAAGGCACTTTACGGACATTGCCTGTCTATCATATACAACACACTGCAATAGCCCCGTTAACCCGACGATGGGCGCGAGGTGATCTGACGATTGCCCGTGTGTTAACCCCCTTGTTTTTCCCATTCACTGGGATAAAGATGAATATCCTATCCTATCCTATTAAGAGTTAGTCACTTGTGCGACAATATTAAAGTGGGCTGTGCAATTTCTCCCTTTCCGTTTCACTAATAACTTCATAATGGTTCGTTAAGTTTTTATTCATTATTCACAGAATAAACAAACCATTTTCATCAATATTAAATTATACATACACATTTTTTGTATAAAGGACACCCTGCTATATTTCACCTAAATTAGCAACTCAACCAATAAAAGGAAATGACGACGCTTGATAAAAACGTAGGCGAGTTTGAATCAGGTCCATTTGTCCTCAGTTAAGTTTCCGGGTCATATGTGTTCAATTGTGTAGACAAATGGGAAAGGCGACAGATTTGATATATCATGCAATCAAAACCAAGTTGGTTTCGTAAAGCCAAACTAGATAGTTAAATTGGCTTAAAACTTAGATGGCAACAAAAATCATTGTTTGACATTCGATTTCGAAAGAGCCCGTTAAAAAATAACTTAGTTAAAAAAAGAATGTAATCTTTTACCCAGTAATATAGTTTGTGTTCGTGATTAAGATATTTCACAAAGCGCATTCAATAATTCCGATTGGCGTTTCTTTTAGGCAAATTGATTGTGGATTCGCTGAGATATTAATGTATGTGTAAACCTTTGATGAATACTATGCATAATAGCATAATAATACTAAAGGCCTTAAATCTGCTTCAGAATTTGGACAATGGCAAGATGCTGTGTGGTTGTTCGGATTGCTTGAAATGTAGGGTGCGTCTTTCTTTAAGTTCTGTTGTAACTACTTCTGCGACACGCTGCTACGTGGGTTTGATACCGACTGTTGACTGGTCGATTTTGGTGACGTCACCAGGGTGCTTTTTGTTCTTTGGACAGATTCGCCTGAAAACAAATTGAAGATATACATTTTTTTTATAAATTTTATATTTCGTTAAACAGTTTTAAATGTCCCTAAGGCCGTTTTTTAGAATTCATATATGTATCGGTCGCGATTTTTTTACCAAGCCAAGTTTCGAATCCATGATGGGCTCGTGACTAGGACCGTTTTTGTGCATAGTATAGTCGGTAAATGTATCGGTCGCGTTAACCATTTGGCCACACGAACGTACACAAGGGCAATTTTTTACCGTGCCAATAAGTTCCTAATTCATGATAGGTACAGGGCAAGTTTTATATCTGACTCTGAGAGGATGCCGAATAAGCGCGCGATGTTGTGTCCATCAATTTATACAATTCTTCAAATTGTCTGCTTGTCTTATATATGTGCCATCTGATACTCGCCTTAAGCCAGTAATAAAAATGGCTACGCATCAAAGTCAAGGTGTAATTTTCTGACGGTTCCACTGTATGTAAGCTTCCAGCACTACTATAACTCGCTCTAATCGTAATAAATTAAAGGCAATTTTCAATAACAACCGCGCTAAAATTGGACCAATTTCGTCTTATCATATTTGGCAACGTTATCTATTTTGCTTGTTATTTAAACTTGTTCGGTCTGTTACGGCAAGCTTGTTGCTTTTAAAAAATCGTGCTGCAAGTGCTTTTGCATATTTAAATCACCGTAAATTAAAAAACGGTAACAAGTTAATCTTTTAAATATATGAAAATATATTGTACGATGTCCCGGACTCACTTCGATCCCTGAGGTTATACCAGCGAGCTCCGCACAGCACTTTGCACAGTGGCTTCGTCCACGCCATCCGTACATCGTCCCGTCGAACGCAGAAGAAATAAAATACAAACACACCCTGTGATTAACATACTGTTGGTGTTTTTATTCAAACGTTGGCTATTGCTACAATTTATTTATCATTTAAGGTCCATGCGAATGTCTTGTTCTCCAAACGAGCCTAAGCAATCGTCACATTGCCTCGCATCTAGTGGTCAACAAGGCTATTGCAGCGTTCTGTATCTATTAAAGATATTGCTATAGTTTTTGTTTAACCTACTGACTTTAAGAAATGTCCGCTTCTTGCCTTTTTCAAGGACACAACCGACAATATTAGTGATTATAAAATACGCGGATAAAACATGAAAAAATCGATAAAACATGAAAAAAAGAAAACAAAATCTTATGACCTGACTTGACGTGGAGATGGCAAATAACCAAGCAAAGACATCCTGCACCACGTGATCACTTGAGACCGCCAACGGAACAGCAAATAACCACGCCATGCCGAGTAAAACCGACACCAACAACGCTCGTAATACGTGGACAGTCGGCGACTCTTGTGTGGAAGATTGCACCTGTGCGATTATAACGCTTTACGAGAAGTAGTGGGATGGTTTGAGCACCGCGGTTTTACCATACAGGTTCTTGGTTTGATCCTTGCACTAATCATGTTCTTTTAGGATTTATCTCCACGTAAAGTGGTTGATAAAAGAGTGGCTAGTATAGGAATTAAATCTATAACCCTAATATATCTAATAGAAATGCAAAGCTTACAATTTCATTAGGTTGAACAAATAATGGTCAATCAATCAAAGACAATTACAAAAATATAAGTATTCTACTTAATAAACGAATCTAAGCATTAGGGTCTGAAGACTGCTTAGAAGTAGCGTGTCAGGTCTGTGTGGAGCAGATACTTCACACACAGGTCTTAAAATGCAAACCAGAATTATTAAAAAGTATTAGGACAACCACAGGTAAAGGTATAACAATACCAACAGCAACCATCCGACCTTAATCAATAACATAAAATCTCAATTAACCAACCTTGGCCCTGCCCCAGGTTATTGCCCTGATGACCAGAAACGCAACCACAATGTTGCCCAACAATATAAAGCCGATAATAGAAAGAAAACCAAAATACAAAGACGGTCCAACCAGCCAGCAATATTGGTCTCCAATATAACCGTTCCATCCATCGTGCACTGTGGGGAAATCTATACACAACATGAATTTAGTAGGTTTAAATTCTTATAAAAAACAAAATTAATAGAAACATATTCTCCATTCAAAAATCGAGAAAACCGCAAAAAACACAACTTACCCGTCTGAGACATTTTTCTCTTCTCGTTGAAGTAAGAAGCCGACATTGTGCAACCCACAACAACTGCTGACAATGTATACACCACAAGGGCCATGATCCGGCAGTTTAAAACACCATGCTTTTCGAACATATGCACAAACATTCTGTGTAAGAAGAAACAAATTGTCCATGTAAATCGATCTGTGAGCTGAGTAAGATAAAAAAGTAAAAACGACAACCGATAGATAATAGACAGATCTCATTTGTACCTTGGCAAGTGGGTGAATCCGTATTAATGGATTTAGTATTAGAAAAATCCATAACCAATAGTAGAATACACATCAGTAAGCATTCTGACATACTACTTCACCAACCATAAATGTGTTACCATATGTTCAATATTTTATTGGAGTGCTTGCAAGGATATTATATGCTTAATTATTCCAGAAATGGGAAAATGCAGGGGAATAGTAACATTAGGCTACCTCTAGCACATACGGTTTACCGAAATGAATACTATGGATCAATACAGTTTTTGTTAAACCCATTAAACCACAGTATTTGGCAACATCCGGTAATTCTCTTGTACACAGACACAACTAAACAGCAGGATGCTGGTTTACATCACGCCACCTTTCCTCTGATGGTCTGTGATGGTATTGATGAGCTGAACATTCTGGCAAACAACATCTCATGTTGTTGCGGCAGGGAACAAACTTTTTTACAATTTCAATAATTGAAAAATATTTTTTGGGATTTAATCAGCAGTGTAATTTGTGTAAGGGACCAAAAACTATAATTTGCGTGGTGAAAAAGTAATTAGTGTGGTGGATCACAAACACTATACCTGTACATGGTGAAACTCTCTACCGCCATCCAGCCCCAGGCACACAGAAGAAAATATTGAATTGTCGCAGCAACTGCCACGCAGAGGGGACGGTTAGCAGTCCGCTCAATGCCGGCAAGAAACCCCACATAGGACAGGATCAGACACACACATAAATTGGCGTGGACGTCAGATGAATTTATTCGACGTAATTCACTGGAAAATAGGGAACATTTTTTTATCAATATTCCAAAAACGGGACAAAACTATAAGAAAAGACCAATATAAAATTTAATATAACCTCTTATTATAGGATAGGATATTCATACCAGATTACCAACGTATTGCAATTTGAATGTCTTGCTCTAGGACACAACCTACCATATAAGCTTACTAACTAGACAATTTATTTCATAATGTGGTTGTGTGGCTTAATTGTTAATGCAACCGAAAAAGCACAGGATTCATTAGGTTGAGGTAGCCCACTAAACCGCCCATATTGTTTTTAAATAAATAAAATAATTTGTCTTTTATTTTCAATAAAACAGCACTTAAATTTAAAAAATTTGTTGGAAAGAAAGAACTCACGGCAAAATGAAAAACAAAATGACGGTCAAAGTAAAACAGATCACACAGATGAATAACCCAACTTTGCTGACAATATCCAGCACCATATGTGCTCTGCTGTCCCCTTGTTGCATTCTCTGGTTTCGGGAAAACAGATGACAAGGTTAAAAGTTACAAGTGTACATACGACATGGAAAACAGTTTTGTGATTTTTGTCTTTTTTACTAGATCAAGGCAACGTGCTACGTGTTACTCTAAAATCAGTATTGACCGTCTTTCTTTTAAATTTTTTTGTTCTCTTATTGTTAAATTTAACATTTTTAATTTAATTTGGATTGTAAAATTAATTTTCAAGTCTGGCATTAACTGTTAATCTTAATAGCTGGCCCATTCTATATGTAAGTCCCAAGTGCAGCACTTCCATAGACTTCCGCAAATAGGATATCATACTTATTTGATACCAGGAATAAAAAACACAGACAAGTGTAATCTTCTAATTATTGTGTTGAGAATCAGATTACCAGAGCTATTGTACAAAGTTGAATATATCGGTAATAGGGACACTACAGCATTTTTTGTTTATCTGAATATACAGCTCAAGGATAGGATAGGATAGGATAGGATAGGATACGATAGGATAGGATAGGATAGGATATTCATGTTTATCCCTGTGAATGGGAAAACCAAGGGGGTTAAAACACGGGAAATCGTCAAATCACTTCGCGCCTACCGTCGGGTTACCGGAGCAATTGCAGTGTGTTGTATATAATAGAGACGTTCCTGCAATTTGGTAGAACCCATTAATCCGCTGGGTTCAGGCAATGTCCGCAAAGTGCCTTGCCTAAGGACACAACAGACTAGCTAGCGACCAGTTTCGCACCTGCAACCTTACGAATGAAAGGCAACATACTTAACCGCTAGACGGCCGAGCAAACACTAATTGGCCATCTGATTAGCTAGCGCATGGTTTCGATACCACTAACTTTCAGCTGATGGTTAAACACACTAGAAATGAGCAAACAAGTCAGGCAAACAAATCCGTTTTTTGCATTGAAAATGGATGGTATAAATAGCAATGCCATTAAAAAATGTTGTGCCTAACCCAAAACTAAGTTTTCACTGTTGCTCATACTTACCACCACGACAGCAAAACTTGTGGTGTGGTTACAAAAACATTGGATTGTGTCGTTGTTAGATGAGTTTCCTTTGTAACAACCATCCTCAATCCACTTTAGATGAAGCGGATCGTAAAAACTGCAACTTTCAACTGAGTATTTCTGCCAAAAGAGATTCACAATATGCTTGTAGTGTTTATCTCTTAGGGGTGGAAAAATGCAGGGGCATTTAGTCGCCAGATTACCTCGTGCATAAATTCTGGGTTATGAAGAGTGCTAAACGTAATTGGTGTCTTTGCTACTGTTTAATTTAACCCAATAATGTATTTTGTACATGCCTT
>CH002658.1:218030-249656 GCA_000149265.1 Ciona savignyi | reverse complement strand
CACTGTTTGCATAGAAATTAAAAGTCTATCTAAGGCAGGGATGTCCAACCTTTTATTGCAGTGGGGCGGAATTGTCACTTGAAAAAATTCAATGGGCCGCATAACCTATTAATTAAATGGGCCGCAGAGTCTTATAGTAATATATAACCTGCGTGTTCCTGTTGCTTCCCTACTATAGCCTACTATTACAACGTCCCTAAAAGCTGACTAATACATTTTAATTAGGCTAAGATTCAAATATCAAAGTACTACTGGGAGTGAAAATGACTAGCGGGCCGCAGGTTGGACATCTCTGATCTAAGGATTTGAAGAAAATACTTACCCCCATGCATGTTCCCCCGGTTTGGATGACACGTATCACAGCAACCAATAGCAGCACCAAGAAAACGAACCCCACCATCACGCTTCCCGCCACCAATGTCCACCAACTCGATGTGTCTCGGGGAAGGTATAGGCGAGGGGCCATACTGGGGAGACCATCACGTACCATGCCGACTATCGCGTACACTAAACAACCCTGAAAATGATAGGGTGGTAAAAAAATGGGTAGTGGGTGTGCGGTATGGTGATATAGGTATACAGGGATTAAGAGTTTAAAGAGAGATCTAGTTCTATGAATAGAGAGTCTACTCTAAGAGTGATCTATAGCTCCATGAACCCAGAGTTTGTTATTGGTGAAATCCAGAGATTCACAAACAATCATTGTTTCATTGGATAAAGAAACATAAAAATGAAAACGGTAATCAACAGTAATAACAAAATGTTGTAGTTAGCCACCAGTGAAAATTTGCACCGAACCACAATGGTAGATAGGATGGGATATTCATGTTTATCCCCGTGAATAGGAAAACCAAGGGGGTTAACACACGAGCAATCATCAGATCACCTCGTGCCTACCTTCGGGTTACTTCATTAATCTGCTGGGTTAAGGCAATGTCCATTAAGTGCCTTGCCCAAGAACATACCCGAATAGCTAGCGAACAGTTTCAAACCTGCAACCTTTCTGTTAAAAGGCAACACTCTAAACCACCAGATGAACTGGAAGAGATATGTTGTAATAATCAAATGCATGCATTTGTTGTTTTAACAGGGCTGCAAATTACTTGTTAAAATGTGCTTATGCATGTTGGTATGGTTATAATGTTTGTTTTACAGTTTAAACAGTTATATTTATGCCATATAATTCACATTCACCAGAATTCTAGTTTACATGTAGTTTACAATCCTAACGTTTAACCTACATGGATATTCGATACACTTTGATGTTTAAATATTAAACATAATACAGGTTCTCTCAGTATAAGTTACACTCTAAACTTTAAGCCTGTACCAATACAAACTTTATGTCTGTACCTATACAAAATAATATCACACATTATATTGCAACTAACATTTATGCAAGATAATTTAAGCTTAGTCAGTCAGTCTGTATGGATTTTTATGGCAGGAGTTACGACCACAAATGAACACTCCAGGGAATTCTGCGATCAATGATTTCAATTCGAAAATCTTAACAAGTACTTAGAAACTCTCTATCGCACATTAGAGCGATTGCTCTTGATGGCTTGATTGCAGAAAAATTAAATATCGGATTGATTAAATGGAATAAATGCCAAGAACTCATTTATTACAATTAAAAGATGGGAAGTAAAGCTAAATTACTGCTGGATTTTAGACCTTGGTATGGTTTTTGACAGAATGATGAATTTGCCATTAAACAGCATTTTGAAAGAATTATCTCTCTGAGAAAGGTACAAAAACACATTTTTTATATAAAAGTCGAAAATTTACTCAAAAATAAAAATATATTTGAAACAATTTTATTTAAATTTTGTTAAAAATATAGATTTATCTGCCTGGGCAACATAAAAGGACTTTTCACATTTTTTTAAAAAAGTGAAAGTATAATTTGAATTTAAAATTTAGTTAAAAAATCAGGGATATATACAATATACATATATATTAAAAGTGGTATTTAGTTTTGCACCAAATTCAACTCAGCTAAATTTATCTCCACTTGTTTGTCACACATGGCAATACTTTTATACTTTGTTGTTTTAAGTCATATGTTTACTACCTACATCAGCATGAATCATTAATGTTGTACAGCAAGAGTTAGTTAGAAAATTTAATAGTATTTTGAAAAACATACTTTTAAATCAGAAATAACAGAGGATTATTAAAATGAAATAATATAAGTCTGTCTGAAAGAGTCCTAAATTAATTAAACTTACCAAGAGCACCAAAGGACTGACACCACCCCACATTACTGACCAAAAGTGACTTTTAAGACAAGCATTCCTCGTCATTGCTTTTGTATTTGTTCCCAGTAGTTTGAAGCCTACATGGGTAAAATTGACATTAAAATTTCGACATTTTAACATTTATTTAAAGTTCAAATGATTCATGAAGGACTCTTGAGCAAACGATTGCATTGTTACATACTTGTGCCCTTGGGTTGGAAATCTAAATGTCATCTTTAAATACTAGTATGCACTGCGGGCTACCAAAGCTATTAAATTTGCTTTCAAGGTACAAACTATTGAAAACTAAATGTGTAAACTACTTGTAATTTTAAAACAATTTGCAAGGTTGATTGTGGATGTTTTAGTGTGTTGTTAGTCATAGGAATGCATCTGTTTTTAACAGGGCCCAACTTGCACCAAAATTAACCTTAAAAAAGGAAGTATTCATTCCCAACAAAAATTTTTTTTAATAAAGTCACAACAGTTAGCCCAAAAGCGGAGTAGTAAATCGTTACTTAACAAGCCATACACCTATACTATCATATTAAATTGAACATAAGCAATAAAGAATGCTCACCAAACGAGTAAGAGAGAAGAAGCAGTTCCGACAATGCCACGATGATAAAACAGAACGGGAGGCAAAACGTATCGAAGAATTCAATCAATTGCAATCCAGTCCACTGTTGAATAAATGTGTTTAAAATGCTGATAGTGAAACAATGCAGTGATTTTGCTGGGATCTGGTCATAAGGTACATGGTTGTACAGCCACATTTAACTGGTATATTGGGATACAAAGCATACAATCATGGTGCTATAATAAATTGGATAACTGTGACTGCTGCATAATCAATGTAAAATGCAAGTGATGTGAATATTAGACGCACTTAATTGAAAAAACTAATTGTTGACATTAAGGGCAATGCATCTTATCGAAATAAAAACTTTCCTACTTTTAGTACTGCATGCAGTGAATGCATAATCATTACAGTCAGTGATAAAAAATACACTAAGCTTGGCATCTAACTTCTTGTAATTATAAAAGAGTATTTTATTGGTTTAAGCACAGCAGAATGTTGCTAAGCTGTTCTTAACCCCCCACCCCCCACATTCTTTTGTTCAAAATAACAACAAATAACACCTACATGATTGCTAATGTGTATTTCAAGGTTGAAAGTACAGGGTACTTATCATTAAGTGTGAATTGCAGCTCATAATTTAGGTTTTTACAGTTCACTAAGCTTTGTATTGTGACAAGTGATGCGCAAACTAAAATGTGGAAATGGAATCGAGAAGTTACAAAATTTGGTAGGATTCAAAAATTGAAATCGAAATTTTATAGGAAAGTTTTTTTAACAATTTGAATAATTTTAATAAAAGTCCGATTTAACTCTTATGGTATAATTGACATAAGCCCAAACTGATTTTATCTAATTTTACCCATTTTACCAGTTTTAGGTATTTAATGTGATATGTAATAGATACCACCTTGAATAATTTAAAAAATAATGTAAATTTGTGTATATTTGAAATTCCATATAAAAACGAATTTGAAATTCTGTATAAAAACGAATTTAAAATTGTGTATAAAATTTTTTTTTTCAAACATCCGGTATGCACTACATTTTGACTATTTGTCAAATTTTGTTTTTATTTCTGTTTCACAAAAATTAGTGAAAAACAATTACTCATGGCATTCATATTGAAATTAAGTGACATTCCGAAGCGAATTAAAAGAAAAGATGTACACGCTTTGGACTTTGAGCTCATCAAACCCACAAATTTATTGTCCCATACAACAAGTTAGACTTTCCAAAAAATACCAGTGGTAACTACCATATATTGCCAAGATATACCAGTGGTATCTATCATATATTGCCAAGATATACCAGTGGTATCATATATTGCCAAGATATACCAGTGGTATCATATATTGCCAAGATATACCAGTGGTATCATATATTACCAAGATATACCAGTGGTATCTATAACATATTGCCAAGATATAACAGTGGTATCTATCATATATTGCCAAGATATACCAGTGGCACAATATATTGCTAAGATATACTAGTAGTATTTATCATATGATACTTATGATATCGTTACACAATTTCTGTTTTATAACCAAACCAAACTCCCCACCCACCTGGAGTATGCACGGGACGCCGTAGCAAACCCCGAAAGAGATGAGCAGCAGGAACACGGTGGCAACGATGCGGAGGATGACTTTCCGGAAGAGTTTCATCGAATCCGAGATGCAGGATAATATGCACTCCAAACACGGGAACTGAAAAGATTTGTTTTGTTTGTCTAGCTGCCATTTACGACAAGTGTAATAGTGTGATATTATCCGATATAAATGTTAATATGCTATTGTTATATTGGACCTCAGATAAGTTAGGGCCTAAATTAGCTAAATATATCTATATATTATAATATATATATAAGGTAAATAGTTGTATATTAACTGACAGACCAGAAAAGTATTAGATTATATATATATATATATTATATATAGTGCTTTAGAGGATCTAACCATTATGCATGAATATTTGACTTGTTTACTCTAGAAATGTACAAAATAACCAGTAAATAGGAGTCATTTCCTTTGAAAAGTTTTTGATCATATAAATGTAATTAATCTCATTTTTAATTAATTGTTGACACAAAGATCTGAAGAATAGAAATGTTTTCATATTTACTCTACCTGGTAAACAGATCATGCATTACACAAATATGTAAATATTGTACATTGCCTAAAAATGTTTTTTTTACAAATTTTAACAAAAATGGCAGGAATATAACAAAAGCAACAAACTGTGCATTACAATTTAGCGGTACAGTACAGCAGTAATCCTAATTTCTCATGCTAATATGTTGCTGTGCCTTAAACTTGTAAACAATTTAGCTAATTGGTCAACAGGTCAGTTTAGTAAATATTGCAAAATAAACATTCCCAGTAGTAATGTATGAGCAGACAATCTGAGGTGATTTAATTTTCTTTATAGCTTGTGTAAGTTTTTTCCTTAATCTTTTGTATTTTTTACTGTCTATTTGATGATTGTAGACACAAAAAACGTTGTGGGTACATGTAGAAAATGTGGTTTATATCTAACCATACCCTGTAATTAAGATATTGAGTACTAGGCTACTTCATATAATAATTTGGTCAAGCAAGAACTTCATTTTTCCTCATCTGGCCCGCGAACTAGGAAAGTTGCCCACCCTTGATAAACACTATGGTGGTAATATCAAAAGATTTGTTTTTTATCATTGCTTTTCTTTATATAATTTTTACTGCTGGAAATAGTACTGCATGGCGTAAGACAAGAGGCAAGCATGTAAAGCTAACATTAACTTCTATCGGTACCTGGGAACAAAGTTTTTGCTAGATGTACATGAAACTCACCATTGCAGTTGCAGAAGAGAAAAACATGGAGATAAAAACCACCAAACTCCACGGTAGATCATCACCCCACATTTGCGACAGCGCTTCCGAGTACATCACAATCGGGACCATGGGCCCACTGACATTCGGAAGCGCTTTGGAGAGATCAGAGTGCAGCGTGACGGTCCCAAGGTGCCCAATGACCCCGAAAACAGACACGGCCGATAGAATTGACAGCATGGGGGCGATAGGGATGAGGACAGCGGCGTCGACGTGGTATTTATTGTAGAATCGATTGTAGGAGGACCAAGTGATCAATCCTCCCCATGAGGTCATCAAGGTGATGAAAACTTGCCCAATCGCATCCTTCCAAAGCTGAGAGGATATTTTAGAGATTTAAAAACACAAAATAATGAATATCAGTTTTTAAACTTAGAATTTAGTTTTAAAAGCATTCTTTCGAAACGTTTTAAGATAAAATATCGCCTATATTCCAGATTTGTGTTTTATGCTTTGCATGAGAAATTTCATGTTTTTTCTTACAAATTTAGATATACACTAAAATTGGAGGTACTCAGTTAAAGAATAACTTTTACAACTAACAGCAAAGTGAGCAACTTGAAAAAAAGCATGGAATGAAACTCACATGGGGGCATTGAACAAGTTACAGTAGGTTAGTAGACATGCATGATTAATATGTAAAAATAAACAAAAATATAAACTGAGTAGACAGATGGGCATTTAATCTGACAGAGCCATCCATAACATAACTTCAAAATTGGCATTAGGTCTAAAAATATATGTATATATAATACGAGTATATTAAACTTGGGCATATATATGACTAAAAAAATATTTTGTGGGCTAGTTTTGGGAATTGTAATCCTAAAATATATAAATTTGTGCTAAAATTATAACCACATACACACATGCAAATTTTAGTTACCACTAAGATTTATGTTTGCATTCTTGAAAAGTTTTTCACCTTTAGTATATAATATATATTATTATATTATTATATTATTTATTATTATTAATATTTTTATATATAAGCCCACCATATAAAAAATCAAGCTAACCTTCCAAATATAAATGTTAGTTCTAATGCCAATCCAATTGAATGGTAATTATCAAGCTGATAAACCGGCCAACGTAATATACATGTTACAGTACGAATACACCCCAGAGTTTAAACATATATATGTATATATATTGATTGTCTGTACAAGTAAGGAAGTAACACATCATTTATTTATCTAAAGAACGAAAGGTCATTGGCCTATGTTAGCGTAACAGGGCTAGGTTAGACATATGTCATCTAATGTGTCTGGCCTTTCAATTTGAAGCTAATTAGAAACAAGATTTATGGCGACAAAATTAGGCTTATTTTTATTCGTGACTAATGTGTAATTTTAATACAATAATACTTCATTGCCTAAATTGTTTTTGCAAAGTTGGGAAAACTGTTAATATTAATTAATAAAAGTTCACCTATGTATGGACCTTAGAAAACTGAGTTATATATTGTACTGTACAACTACAACATACATATTTAATCCGTAATTCCATAACCTATACGCTATGATATGAATCGAGACAGTTATGACAAAAACATGAGCCTAAGCGCTAAACATATTACTATTGATCCTACTACTATTACATTATGCATGTTCGTTAAGACTGCCACAGTGTAAAAAAATCTAATATTTCATATGTTTTCATTTATCCTCCCATCTTAATTTAGTAGAATTAAAAATATAAGAATACTGTACATTGTTTTGTAATAAAGTCAGAAGATAACTGCGAATTTCATTTTGAGAATATAAAATAATTTTTGTACTGCTTGCAATTTTTTAAAACCTTCTATACATTATATGATAGAGTCGTTTTTTTCTTTTTAAAGATAGGCACTGTTGTTTTTGTATTTTGACTTGAGTGATTTTTACTTTGAATTTAACTGGACAGAATGCATGGTTGGGCTAATTAAGGTAACAAATATGGACTTTATGCCAATTTTGACATTTAATATAACACAGTCAGTATCAAACTTTTAATAATAGTTGATTACTATGAACCATTGGCCCATTATACCAGTTGGGAACATGATGACAAACATCGTTTTACTCAATTTTAAATCCTTTATATCATGTGGTTCTTAACCTACGGGTAAATTTCAAAATAAAATTTTGGATTGCAAGCTAGGCCTATGTTAGATGTTGTTTTTCTAAAGAGGGGGTAATTAATGTTCATCAAAACATTTTGGGGGTAACAACAGAAAAAAGGTTAAGAACCACTGCTTTATATCATGTGGGTTCCACAGGAATTCAACAAAAACTGTTTCAATCCACACAAATCTACACAAAAATCAACACGCATAAGGTTTTTAATTACATGACGATATTGAGTTTAAGTGTCTACAAGGAGCAACACATGTAGGTTAAAAACTACACAGGTTAAAACTTGTGTGAATGCTATGACCACCGTGTATTTTGCCTAAAAAGCAGGAAATCAAGTTTTAGTACCATATGTCCACAAAAAAGTAAAACATATTAGCACTGCATTTAACTCTGATATATAGTAACAATTATCAACTGCACTAACCTTGGGGGAGGCAAATTGCATTAGGTCCGAAGGTACAAAGAGGTAAAGCACCCCACTGGTTGCCCCATTTAAAGTGACACACCGCACAAGCACCATAACCGACACTGCGAATGGTATCGTGCTCAGTAGGTAAGCAACCTGGAATGGATTAAGTTTTTTTTTACTTTTCTAAAACTTTTAAAAATTTGGTTTGAACTTTTGGGTAAAACTATCTGTGTGTAGAAAAATGTACAAATTAACCGAAAAATCATTAGCATCGGCATCCACTGGCCCCTTTGACATCGATTGGGGCCGAATGCTGTTAAAAAAAATAGCTAATCTATTCATTTGCAAAACGAATTTACCCCACTTATAAATTAACTTCATTTTTTGATAATCGAATTTTTTAGTAAAAGCAGGAAAGACCATTTTTGTTAAACTCTGCTATTTATTCTACCTTTCCAGTGAGACGGACATGTTTTGCCATGGCGATAACCCCTGTAAGAAGCCGGAGCCCAAGGAAGACCCCCATGATAATGATGGGAGGTGCGAGGACTTTGGCAGACGTTCCGAACAATATGCTCTCCAAGTCCGGGAGCACGTTGCAAACCGCATCGTTATCAATCAAGTTCTTTCTGCAGAGGAATAGAAATAAAAAGAGGAAAAATGAAGAGAAAATAACCTGCACCTGTTATTACTATACATGGAATCATGTGACATTACAGGGTTCGAATTAAGGGATCGCGAATCGCTATTCGCGAACCGTTTTTTAAAGTTCGCGAATAACAAAATTTAACAAAATCGCGAAAATATAAATTACCGTTACTGATTTCGCGCACTTTTATTAATAAATCATTAACACGTTAATATAACATCGTTTGCCTTCAACATAACATTTAACAATGGAATTACTATTACATTTATTTACCTTGCTTTTACTTTGCATTATTGACGTATAATAAGCATTGCTATCACAACGCAACAATAGCCATTATACGTTAATATACCAAGATTCCTTTAATTATGATTGGCGGAGATGCAACACACCTCTTTATAATAAGGTTATATGGTGTTTTAACAAGTAAGATTACTCGTTTCAAAGGCTTCGTTTCGTCGATATTCACTCACGACACGTTTATTGTAGTTTATCATTACTACTATATAACGGTACTGTTTGTTTAATGAATTATCTTTCTGCCTTTAAAGATTAGTTTGAGAGGTTCTGAAACCGCATTCTAAGGCAATTTAACATGGGTAATGCGCGAAAACGATTTTCTCCTAACCCACGCATTTCGCGAATCGTTTCAAAATCGTTAATTCGAACACTGCATTAGTTTCGTTTTTTTACCACCAGTACTGTTACCAGTGCCGGAAAAAAGTGTCTACTACATAGCAATGTCATTTCGTCAAAATTGTTCCAAAAAATTTATTAAAAACGGTCTTTACCAGATATCCCAAAAATTAAAAATTTTGAAAATGCGCAATTTAAAGACCTTGTTTAAAATATTGTTTTGCCTTAAGTGCCCGATTACTGTCACTGTTGTTACCTTACAAGTACTAACGAGCAGGGAAAATAATAGGCATTAAATAGCAGTACCTATTATCAATGTAGTGTTGTGTAAAGAAATTAAATTACAATAATACCTGTCACATGTTGATTTAAACTGAAAATCAAATCTAATTATTTTTTGTGGTTTTTTACTCATAGCTAAAATTAAGGTTTTAAATAAATAGATTGTTTTGGTTAACTGCAGACAGGACACCTAAAAAAGTGATGCATAAATTGAGATAAATGCGTTTATTAAAAAATTAACATTTCCCATGTCGGATTATTTTATATAGGCCTACCAGTATGAAGAGAATTTTTAAAATTAGTTTTGCGTATTTATACATTCGATACGATTTAGTATTCCGTACAAGAATATTTAGGCAATTAATATTTAATAGCCAAATACCTAGTAATTATTTTGAAATTTTCGATAAACGTATTTTTAAACCACAAAAGTGTATAAAACTCTCAAATTTTCTAATTACTATTTAATTAAAGTCTAAAATAAAAATACTGCGTGATCTAATTGCTTGATAATTATCTATCTTGTATGTATGATCTAATTAAACTGCTTTTATGTGGTACCGACCATCGTTTTGACCGTTTAAGTGTAGATTGCATAGTTCCATCATTTTTAAAAGAAATTATATCATTTTTGCAGAAGAAAATACATTAAAACCTTGATTACACAGCCTTAAGCATTATGTTTCTGCTGCTACATTATAAATATCGTGGTAGAAAAACAGTACAGAAATTTGCCTAAAATCAGATAAAACCGTTTAACAGTTTATCATTACCCACTCTCACCAACAAAACATAGTCATTCACATTTGAAAAAGGGTGATTAAGTTTTGTCATACATTGATGTGTTTTAAGCACAGACATTCACATTTCATAAAACAAGAAAATTCATATCTCAGTGAACAAATTACCATGAATTGTATATATCATGCTAAGTAAGTATGAAAAGTAAACTATATTTTTTCATTTACTACTCGGAAGAGTGCCTAAAGCTTAGCCTTCGCCATAGGCATCATATAAACACTTTCTTTCCAATCTTAAAAACATATTTTTAAAACTATGTTTGTAAAACAACAATATATAAAAGAAGTTACCAGCAAAATTCACACAATGCAAAACTCTATTCGAAGAAATGAAAAAGTACGACAATATAGAACCAATAAGGCAGAACTTACGTCCAGTATTCTATGGCTGGTGAAGTGTGGGTTCCATCAGCAGTGTAGTTGCACACGGTTTTCCTGATGAACTCCCCATTCTCCATGATCCCATATCCCTCTCCTGTCCGGTACGTCAGGTGGCCTTGTGATGCACAGTTGGGGTCTAGAGAGCAAAAATAATATTTAGTTTACCAAATTCTAAGCCAAATTTAATTGGCATTCAAACGTCTGGCTAAATAGTTAAGACCTTCAGAACAAAAGCGGAAAGGTGGTGGAATTATTACTTTTTATTCAACCCTCTTTAAATATTAGCCTACTGTTTTTGTGAGTATAGAGTACATATATATCAATTAAATACCATATCAGGATGTAGACTACACATTAAACCACAGAAATAGCTAACTAGTATAAGCAGACAACACATCCTAAGGCATAATTTATGGTCAGCAGTTTTAAGCAATACTGCTAGCAGTTAGAAACAAATTTCTCTTTAAATGAGTAGTTAAACCATTTAGCTCAGAAAATGGAAGTGCTAAAGGAAGTGTAAATGTTTACGGGCTGAGCATAAAGTTGGATTATCTTCCAATTGCTGTTGGTTCTTTTACAGTAACCGGTAATATAGACTATATTAAACTGTTATTGACATTTTAAAATTTTGAAACCTCCATAAATCTTAAACTGTTTCCACTGTCTGCAACCATGTATAGGTCAAGACATTAGATATGCCATACTAATTGAACAGTTGTTTTTATGTGAAAGGGCAGATAATCATTTCTATTTAAAAGAATTATTTTAAATGCTATTCACATGTAAATTGTACTAAAAAATAAAGACGTAAAATATAAATATATATTCTATCATAGAATTTCTATGTAAAATAAATATATATTCTAGAAAAATTTAACTTTGCAGTATATGTACAATTGTACAGTCATTTTAAGTCATCAGCATTTGTGTTATTGTAACGGTGTAATATATATACCTTAATAATTTCCATAACAATAATAACTTTGTAAAACCTTATTGCGCGATTGATATTTGTAAATAACACTAGACATTTCAAAGTGTGTTATTGTGAAACACAATAGGTCAACAGACAACCCATTCAAGATTTATATATATTCGATGTTGACATAAACGTTCTGTTCTGGCATAGTACTTATAAAAGACATTTAAAATTTATTTAATTTGCATTTTAGATTCACAAAAACTTCCATGCCACTCACTGGTGACAGGGTCAACAATAAATAGTTTTTCCACCATCGATTTTTGAAAATTTAATAGTTTGACGTTGGAAGTGTCCTAAAATCGACTAAAACGAGGAAGTAAAAGGTCGAACAAGGAAACGTTTATCTTACTCAACATTTCCAAATCACAGAAATGAAAGGTCAAACAAAGAAGCGTTAATCTTACTCAACGTTTCTTGGCATTTCCTGGTGTTCCACGAATTGCCACATGTTGTCCAGGGAATGGGCCTTGCGAAGCATGAAGCAAGATAGATGAGAATGTAGTACGACACCACTCCGAAGTACAGCAGTACCGCACACGAGAGAAATAACATGCACACTCCAATGCCTGAATAATTCAATGAGATATTAATGAACTTTTTTAATAAATGAGCCCGAGATGAAGTAGAATTTTAATAAATTGTATATTTTAAAAATCCAAAAATGTTAAAAAGGGCATAGATATTAAATAAGGCATAGATCAGTTTTCCACTTAAATAAGATATTGACCAAATTTTGTTTAATATCATAACCTTAATTGTTAAAATAATACACACAGGTGTCTAAAAATCAATCACAACATCAAACTATATCTATTCTTCAAGTATACTAGGATCAACATTGACAGCATCAGGTATGGGTTGGACAAATGTGTGTTGAATGGTGTACATGCTTTGTACAACCGTCTCTGTGTATAGTAAACAGACGAGTACATGGTATATAATCCTGTACATGAAACACTACATGCATCTTGTATATTTTATGCATACGTTTTTCAATGATTACAGTACTTCAATGTTCCTTGCGATACAAACTGTATATAAAATCTCAAAACTTGGTGTAAAAATGTGACTAAAACCTACACTGTTAATTATCAATTTTTAGGTTAAAAATATCAACTAATCATATCGCTTTACTAGACAGTTGCTTATTATTTGAAGTTGTAAAAAAGCATTTAACTGCAGCTGTGTTAATTTTAATAATGTTAATTACTTTCGCTTAGTTACAGCTGTGATTTAATGGTTATTAATTCTATAAATATCACTGTAAAATTGAAAGTCTTTTAAGGTAATTACATGAGATATAATGGCTTAAACAGAAAAATTGTAAGTATATAGAATAGATGTTATATAAACTGGTACTGGTTGTAGGATTTATCAATCTCATTGACTTCTTAGATCTATTATACAGAGAAAAATAACTACACAAGCCTATTCTGTTAAAATTTAATATGCCTACATATACATGGTTATATGTGAATTGCATTCGGTTTTCTGTCTTCGATTCAAAGTCCAATCTTTTGTATTGCACCATGATATTGATAACAACATTTATATAAAAATTGGGTGAGGTTTGCCAATTCATCGGACAAGCAATTAGTGTGGGGCCCATTTTAAGAACTCCAGCACCCATCTATCACCCTCTACAAAAAATGGAAACATTTTTTCATTTTTATGTAAAAACGTATGTACTGTTCATGAAATATTAATATTTTATTCTTACTAATTATGTTTATGGGCGATGTATCATTATTGAATGGACAGATATTTGTAAAATATTCCAAATATTTGTCAAACATGAGGTACAATGTGTAGGACCACTTTGCTACACCAAGCAAACACGTAAGGTGTGTTTCTACTTTGGTCAAAAATAATGTGCAATTACTGCACCAGATATGAAGATATTATAGTTAGCTTTGCTGATATTATGTTTATCATTAGAAAAATAAATGTGCTGCTGGTAAAAATTAAAAATTACTAAATAAAGTAATGAAATTGATATTGTTCTTTAAAACATCAATGCCACAATTTAAATCATGCAATATTGCCTGGTAGAAGTATATCAGAAAAGTCACTGAAAGGTTTTATGACTTGTATTCAGAAAACCCATTTCACTTAAATCAGTTCTTATTTAAATATTTGCCGGAGCTGAAACAGTGATACATTAACTCCCTTTGAGTGCCCTGTAAGATACGACCTATGTATTATTTACAGTGGTAGGACAGCAATGCCAATAATGTGCCGTTGTGGCCGTGGGATTAAAGGGTCCCTTGCTAAATCATCTCAGTAATCTCTGCAACAAAAATAAACTGCACAGTATAAGCCACAGTATGCTGTATACACTGAAGGGCATAAAATGACAGGGTAGATTTTACATTAATTTGGAGCGTTCTAAACTAGGATTGTATTGTATTGTTCTCGCGTTTGGCGAGGCACATTTATTTACTGGATTACCTTAGTTTGACGGGGTTATAAATGTTGTGCACTGACGTCTAGTATTTAGCCTCAGGCAACTGAGTCATATAAAGTATATAGTGGTAGTCAATAAGATACTGCTATACTCTGCTAAGAAAACACAATTTACAAGCACTTAGTAAAGCGATATTGGATACACAAATAAAAAATTGATGTATTAGACCATGTAATTATATAAAAAATGTACCAAACAGATACCGTTCTCATAAAATATTTACTATAAAAACAAGTTTATACATAAAAGTACAAATTGGTCATTTTACAGAATAACATTAAAGCAGCATCAAATATTCATATGCTGTTAATCTTAAAGATCTAAATAAAAATTCTATAGTTTTATACTTTAAACACAATATTTTTTAGCCCACAAGACATACATAAGCATAAAAAAGAAATAAATGCCTATTTACATAATATATACAAAATATAAGTTAAATCTTAAACATCTAAATAAAAATTTTATAGTTTTATACTCTAAACACAATATTTTTTAGCCCACAAGACATACATAAGCATAAAAAAGAAAAAAATGCCTATTTACATAATATATACAAAACATAAGTAAATGTTCTAAAAGACAATCAAATTTGTCACTGTACCTTGCATTACTGGCACTGTCCTGAAAGCTTGAAGGGGAGCTAGATTACTGTATTGACCCCACGCCATTTCAAGAAACACCAACGGAATCCCAACCAGAATATACAGCAGTAGAAACACATAGAGAAATGGAGCTGCAATATTGAAATTTAAGCTCAACCGAACTAAAACGGTTAGATTGTGATATAAAGTTAACAATTTGTTAAGTTTTGCTATATTGAGGAAAAATAGTAAATATACTGATACCATCAATATACAAAGTATATATAATTATATTAGTATAAAAAGTTAAACTAGACAATGCATTGGGTTTAAATTATTTTATGGGAACACCACGTGTACCAGTAACTTTTTGTTGTAATTTTACCCGTTAATGATATAGAGTCGCCTATACAATATATATAGCAGTACCACTGACTGGTACTCAACAAAACAATGGTTGTAAGGCCTAATTAATGAAAATTAGCTACTGGTTGGTATGTTGCAGTAAACCAGAATAGTATACAATTTCATTATGGATGTGTGGGAAAATAGAAACTGAACACGTGAACAGGTGGTAAGGGTAATAAAAGTCATTCAGGTGCAGCTGAGTGATTAAGACAAAGGGAAATGTAAACAAACCAGTCAGTCGAGATTACTTGGACATCTATGACTGAGAGATTTTTATTTAAAAATGTTGAGTCAATTCAACACCTAAAATTACATAAGGTACTGTAGCTTAAAAGAGTAATTTACATGGCAGGTACCATCCTAATTAGTTTACTCAGTGCGTGGGTGAATCATCACTGAAGTGTACTTCACTTGAACAGTTGGGTAGCCATGTGTGAAGCACATTGTATACTTTAAATGCCTAATGACGCCTGCTTGATATGGACTTTGGGCTTATTTGTAGTATACCGGCATACTCTTCGATTGTTTTGGAATTTTGTAGTAGCGCAAGGGGTGGAAAATTTTTGTGTGTTATTAAGCCTGTTGGACACCCTATAAGTGTAATGTGCATAATTTGTTACAATTACAAGATTGTATTTTTGCTCAATGCAATTTCACAAACAAAGTTAACCATTGTTAACACATTAGGCTTGACAGAATATATCTTCGATTGAATGTAAATGGATTGTTTCACTAGAAGATCAGTAGACATGTGTCCAAAGTAATACACAGATTTTTTGACTTAAATCGACCCGAAGGGTTTGAATTAGTTTGAATCTGCAAAAATTCTTACATCCGTAATGGTCACCAAGTTTTATTCTTTTTATAAGAACTGACCTTTTTACAAGTAATGCTTACATTGGAGTTAAAGGGATTACACGGCTCAGCATGCATCTGTGTCCATAATACTAAGGTTACAACTCACACAGATAAGGCTGACATTACGTACACAGTTAATGTAAAAAGTACCACACAAGGTGAATAACGTTGTAATGTGATAACTGAGACCGCACACCACAAAATGTATGATTTTAGCACAACCCTATAACAAGAAAAGTTATAATAAAACCTACAGATGAACACCAGAGGGAAATAAATTAACTCCAACATAGACCCTAAAGTTTCATTTTTTCATTTTACCTGATTTTAGTTTTGTAACGATTCCCGAGTTAGTTGAACTTCTGATTCCATTAGCTTACACACATATGGATTTTATTGGCATACTTTTTCTGGACAATAGAGTCATACTGGTATCTAGAAGACACTCCACAAACTCCTGTTACCTTATCGAATGTACTGCAACATAAAAATGCAACCCACCTCCACCATTTTCATAAGCAAGGTAAGGAAACCTCCAAAATGAGCATAAACCCAGCACATAGCAGAATAAACTGAGTTGGTATTCCAATTTGTTCGGCCATGTTGACCTTTCCAGGTTGCCTCTTGTACCGTATGACGACATCACTTTGTTCAGAGAACGGAACAGCAAAGTGCATTAAAATAGCCCAAGCCCCAATGGTATAATACAGTAGAATATATACCGTTTATAACAGGAAATACAAATAAAATCTGGAAATATTTTAAATGTAATGTCATTTAGGTTGTTAGTGATTCGTAAAAAAACAATTTTAGTGATAAAAGAGAGATATTTTCTGCATTTAAGTACTACCGGTACCAAAACAAATCCCAATCAGTTTTCCTTGTTTCTTGCAATTTTTTTATAACTGCTATACAATAACAATATTTAATACTGGTTAGAATAAAAAAAAACGCACCTACGTTACCAACGTAAAATTAGTATACAGTGACTGATTAAGTTGAGATTACCACTATGGTTTGCTACGAGCCAGTTTCCTTCCTTTTGGTGCTAAGTTTCCCTCTTCTTTAGGTTCCAAAGTCAATTTCTAACTAAGGAACGTACTAATAAACTGCAACTGAGCAAACAGCAAAAGATGCAATTCAGGGCTCGGAAGTGCTAAATGCTAAACAGGCGGAATTTTGCGCAACGTAGTTTTTACTGGAAATCCTGCACTTCAACTGTTATCAACGCTATCTGCACTTTTGTGAACTTGGGTTGCTTTTTAGCAATTGCAGTTGTTTTCTTTAAAAACGAATACTTACGGTACCAAACATGATAAACCTCACGTTCACGCTCCAACAAAAAAGTTCGTAAGCAAACGTCGTAAGGTACCAAATAAAACTATGGCGCGCTTTTTTTCTTTTTTGCTACAAGGATCTCTTGCGACAACATGCGGAAAGTGTTAACCTTGTTTACAAAACTGTCAATGTCCGTTAAGTGCCTTGACCAAGCACACAACCTAGTAGGTAGGGACCATTTTCGTACCCGCAACCATTTGCCTGAAAGCTGACGCAATAAACCACTACACTAATCTGTCAGGCCGAGCATTTTCAACAAAACCAAAAACATTTTAACTTTATTTATAACACCATGCAAAGGCTTTTACAATAACTGGATGGAATCTTACGACTGTCATTGTGATAACTCTCCCTGCGTTTTCCCGTCCATGGGGATAAACTGCAATTTATCGTATCCTAGTCACTTTAAAAAACTATTAAACGACACACAGGTCATATATCGCCGAATGAGCTGTAAAAATAGTAGTATATCGACGTTGTTTATTACAAAATAAATAAAAGTAACACAATGTTACAAATTGTATAAAACAACCGAAACAAGTTTCACAAACATTCAGTTAAGTGGGTAATAGTCCAGATCGATCAGTGACTCATCCACCCGATTCACAAATTCCGTACTTAATGTTTCTTCCGGCCCGATGGTCTAGCGGTTAAGTGCGTCGCCTTTTAATCGAAAGGTTGCAGGTGCGAAACTGGTCGCTAGCTAGTCGGTTGTGTCCTTGGGCAAGGCACTTTACGGACATTGCCTGAACCCAGCGGATTAATGGGTTCTACCAAATTGAAGGAACGTGTCTATCATATACAACACACTGCAATAGCTCCGGTAACCCGACGATGGGCGCGAGGTGATCTGATGATTGCCCGTGTGATAACCCCCCAGGTTTTCCCATTCACGGGGATAAACATGAATATCCTATCCTATCCTATCCTTTAAGTGTAGTAGTCGATGATGTTGCGGTGATGCTTGAAGCTGCAAATCTGAGCATAGCAAGTATACAAGATTAAAAACATATACTCAATTCAAGTGGGAGCGATCATTTGAACATATTGCGGTGAAAAATAAGTTTTAAAACTTTCTAACCTCACCCAGCCCGTAAGCAATCAATAGTTTAAACAAAACATACATTGATCACCGAAAAATTTTTAATTAATCCTTCATCATTTGTTTCAAAAAAATGCGGGGCCTAACGAAACTAAAAGTCTACTAATCTAAAATGGAGTATACGCCGCTGCCAGATGTAAACAAATCTATAGATGATAACTCTTTGATGACTCGGCGAAACAGTGTTTTAAATGTGTTGACTTATGGGGTCATATGGGTCTTAATTAATAGGGTAACGGCATCTATACTGGTGTTCGCTATATGTAGTCAATATATTTATGGGTCAAACTTTAACTGTATAAATATCTGAGGCTAAAATAATATACTACAATACCTCTACATTGCCTATGTGGATAGCATAGGAGGATAGGATATTCATGTTTATCCCCGTTAATGGAAAAACCAAGGGGGTTAATGACCTCGCGCCCACCGTCAGGTTGCCGAAGCTATTGCAATGTATTGTGTATGATATACATATTCCTTTAATTTTGTAGAACTTATTAATCTGCTGGGTCCAGGCAATGTCCTTTATAAGTGCCTTGCCTAAGGACACAACCGACTACCTAGTGACCAGTTTCGAACAGGCAACCTTTCGGTGGAAAGGCGTCGCACTAAACCACCAGACTAACTATTTGGACAATGTGGTAGGCTTATTTTCCTAAACATAAATAAACCACAAACACAACCTGTCCCGTCATGATCACTCGGAGTAGTGGTGCCATTTTTTAACTACGGCAAATTTCGGCAAGACATTTTCCATATTCCAACCGGATAGTAATCTGCGTTAATTGGGCGTTAAACTAACCGTGTTGTAAAAATATCGTTGTCCACACATGACGAACGATAATGAGTAACCTTTCCGAGGAAGCAGAATGTGTTTAATAGAGTATATTTGGTTCGGCTATCATTGTTTTCGTCTGCACGTTGAATGAGATGGAACACGAAATACTACTATAAAAAGCTAAAGCACGCTTACTCCTTACCACAACCAACACAACATAAGATATTTTAAAAGCATTCTCGGGACTTTTCGAGCTAAGCAGGTTTATAGTTAAATTTAACTCACACAAGCTAAAACACAAATTAGAACAATTTTCGAGCATGTATGGAGCCTATGAATGTTAAATATAGGCTATATCCTGTACACGCGCCTTTTTATAAAACAATTTTTGGATTATTATTAAAATCGGCGCAAACTTTTAAAATATGATGTTATGGACGTGGTATACTTCTTGAATGCGCCAAAAGAATACTTGTTTTTAGTAAAAAAAATAATGGTAGGCTATGTAATAATTGTGATTAATAAATCGTATAATAAAAGGCGCTCATCGTTTAAATTTAGCGCCGGCCTAAATGTGGGATTGACAATCATATTATACACGCGAGTCGAACATAGAATGGGGTATCGTAGAGATGACCTGAGCTATCACAGATTGTTATATCTGTTAGAAACATTACCACCGTTTTTGTCCCATTCATCCACCCGGTTCAATCAAAATCCACTACGTGTAGTGCCGAAGGGGGTTACTTACAAAGCAATTATACAGTTATACAGTTTGTTAATACGACAAGCCGATTCGAGATATAGTACGTTGTATTGACTAATTCTATTACGTGTCCCGCCACTCAGAGTAAATCAGTATTCCCGTGTTATATAGTAGTACGTATCACGGTACAGTAATACCTGACGTAGGCTATAGCGTATATATATATGGACATGCAATAAAGTGTGTCATGCGTAGTAGGATTCGTCATGTCGGCTAAGGATTGAGTAAAATAAAAATTTACTAAAGCTTATTATAAAGGCCGGTTCCGGAAAAGTCTAAAGCTTGCTTGTGTTATTATTTAGATCAATAAAACGTGCACCAACGAAAACAAATTCGTGCGAGAAGTAGTAATCCACTGTCCGTCGCACGTAGTGGTCCAGTGATTGTACGGTATGACACATTGCTTGACGTGGCTGCTGAAAAATCCGCTCTATTAATAACTTATATGCCGCATTAAAAACACATATATAGCCCTGGACATGTTCACTTGAGCGTAAGTTTCGAGAAAATCCAGTACTCAAAAGCGCGATTAAAAATGAAAAGTAAAAGTCAATTATTGGAGTTTAGTTTAGTGAAGTTTTTGTTTTCACGACAAAAACATGCAGCAGAACCTTCTATAAAAAAATGGAAACGGGAAAGAGGACAGAACGACAGTAGTTAATACACGTCTATAATCCAATCGATTATTTAGTGTAGGTATATTCAGTTAGGGCAGCATAGTTATATCATTCCAAATCAGTTTAGTGGTTATTACGTTTCATCCATAAAATTAGACAACATTAGTCATTGTAATCGCTATTAAATTGTATTTCCTATATTACCGGAAGCATTATTTAAATTTAGATCATACCTTTTCTCTTTTTTATTGGACCGAAACGACAAGTGATTGTGTAACGTCCGTATCGTGATGTCCGCAGCTGTAAGTTTGTTAAATGTAAATTAAGTCGAAAAAGTAGTCGACATCGAAGACTTTATTAACAATAGACCTAAATTCGTGCTTATGTGACGTAGTCAAATGGCGTTTCTGCAGTTTCCCAGAACTCTGTTTGTGAAAGTTGAACGTTTCAACGAAAGTTTGACTACACATCGCATAAGAAGCCTTTACACAATCTAATTTAAGCAAGCGCCTTTGCTGTCTGAATTAAGAGGTTTGGTGTACGTTTTGAAATAAAAAATTGTTCAGTAAGAGGTTTTAATTTAACCATACGCCAAAAGGACGTATACATAAAATAAAAGTTTAGAGATAACATAAAATATCGATGAATAAAATAGCAGTTTAGTTCAATCAGTAAAATAACACAGCTTACATATGCCATACTCTTGTATTTTGTAGAGTGTATTAAAAATGCAGTTTTCCTTATATTGTAAACTTAATTTAAAGTAATCGGCGCATCTCGTGTTATTTTTCCTTCTGGCTAACGGAAATTCACGTTATTCAGAATAGTTAACATTACCTTGGTGCTGAATTTGTTTTTTGAATACTCGCATGGTTACTTTCTTAAAACCTAAAGTTGGTGATCGGTGCTTTAACCTGTAACTTTGAAACGAAAAAAAGTACCTATAAGTCTTTACTTGGCGAGAGTGGAGTACTAATATTTAACCTGTGGAATGGTAAAATACAATCAATCGTCAGATTTCCACGTGCATGCAGTATAGGGTAAGCGGACCGCGTGTTTAGGCAATGTCTCCCGTGAAATATCACCCTTGGTTTGTCGGTCTCACGCGTGACGTACGAGCCATAACCGACTGAACTGTACTTGTATCAATTAATAAGTTTCAATAAATAGCTTTTTTTTAAACGTGTAACTAAATAATAACCAGTGTTCGGATAACGAACTTCCTTTATAAATAAGTAACTGTGTTTGGCAACCGACATACCACCTCACGTTTTTGGAGCAAGTCAACTCTTGGCACAGGTTATTAATAGTTCAGGGCAGATCAAGAGCGAGTGATTGATGACATATATCAGACATCGAATAAGTTAAAGGTTGAAAAACTTCTTACCGATTTCCGCCTGTCCAGCAGTTTAAGCTGAGATATATCTATCGCATGGTTTAAAGTATATTCCTTCAATTGTTTAACAATCCATTTTTGTTACTATTCATGGTTTTGGGGTCATGTTTGGTTCGATTCTAGTTCTCTTTCTGAACTGGGATGAACCAAGCATGATATTTTAATGACAGCACAACCGTTTGACATATCCATTTATATATGCCGCAATCCACAACCTCTCGTTGCCAACCGTGCAGTATCAACCGTTTGGTGCCAACCGATTGATGACATCGTTTGATGCCAACCGATTGATGCCAACCATTTATTATCAATCGTTTGGTGCCAACCGTTCAGCCCAACTTTAAATCTAACTATATTGCCATTATCACCTTAATCACAGGACAATTTCGCTAAGGCTGTCCACTTCTTACTATCACCAGGTTATACATCTCTTATTTTGTTTTCATTTCTCCACAGATACTTTTGCTAAATACCTAAAATGGCATCTAAATACTACGCTTGTCAGGCTGCTGGTTTGCTTTGTTGTGGTACATGGATCCTGGCCATCTATATGAAAGGCGACGAGTTACCACTTTTAAAGTATTTTATTTACGCGAACCTTGCTGGTATTGGATTAAACGTCGTTGACAAGGCTCTGCGCTACCTTAACTCCAAAACAAGAGTTCCCGATGTGGTGTTTCATCTGCTGACTATCTTCGGTGGCGCTCCCGCAATGGCTTGGTGCATGATGCCACGTCTGCTTGCCCACAAGACCGAACGACGCCCGTACCACGAGTCGTACTTGATCAGCGCAGCAGTATCCTGCCTCGCACTTTACCTTGTGGCATTTCCCTTCGTATAACGCAAAAGCATCGAGAAAATGCAACTGTCAAACGTGACTCATTCGCAAAAATGTATGCCTGCTGCTTTTTGTTTTTCTTTCTTCGAGGCCTCTACATAAAAGCAAACAACTTGCCGCACGTTGTTCTTACTTTGCCGATGCATTCATCCCTTTATTTTTATTTTTATTGCTTACAAGATGGTATTGTTCACATAATGTTGCTTATACATCAGTCCTGAGTTGATTTTATGTAACCGTTTTTTTAACTCAAAACGAAAAACTACAAATAAAATAAATACCTAACTTATATTATTTAAATAATCATCAAACGCATGTAACATGTTCTACTATGGGTTTGTTTTAAGGGGGAAAATGAATACGTCAACAAGGGAGAATACGCGTGTACGGTATTGACAGCAAAGCATTTAAAGCAATATTTTTTTATAAATTCAAACCATTTAGCAATGCAGTGAACCAGTATAAACGTCGTAATATTTTCTTCAGCGACTAGTCTTACAACCGTAAAGCAAACAATATATGAAAATACATTAGAAGTGAAAACAAATAATATGTTGCATTTAGGCAGTGGGTACGGATGGTAATATTTTGAACTGTGCCAACCGTTTGATGCCAACCGATCAGCCCAACTTTAAATCTAACTATATTGCCATTATCACCTTAATCACAGGACAAAGTGGCTAAGGCTACCCACTTCTTATTAAAGTTATCATCTGGTTATACATCTTATATTTTATGTTCATTTTTTTACAGATACTTTTTATAAATACCCAAAATGGCATCTAAATACTACGCTTGTCAGGCTGCTGGTTTGCTTTGTTGTGGTACATGGATCCTGGCCATCTATATGAAAGGCGACGAGTTACCACTTTTAAAGTATTTTATTTACGCGAACCTTGCTGGTATTGGATTAAACGTCATTGACAAGGCTCTGCGCTACCTTAACTCCAAAACAAGAGTTCCCGATGTGGTGTTTCATCTGCTGACTATCTTCGGTGGCGCTCCCGCAATGGCTTGGTGCATGATGCCACGTCTGCTTGCCCACAAGACCGAACGGCGCCCGTACCACGAGTCGTACTTGATCAGCGCAGCAGTTTCCTGCCTCGCACTTTACCTTGTGGCATTTCCGTTCGTATAAAGCAAAAGTACCGGGAAAATGCAACTGTCAAGCGTAATTCATTCGCAAAAATGTATGCCTGTTGCTTTTTGCTTTTCTTTCGTCGAGGCCTCTGCATTAAAGCAAAAAACTGGTCATGTTGTTCTTACTTTACCGACACATTCATCTTTATTTTTATTTTTATTGCTTACAAGATGTTATTATTTACATAATGTTTTTTTTTATGTAATCGTTGTTTTAACTCGAAACGAAAAACTAAAAATAAAAATAAATAATACTTAATTCAAATAATTGGCTAATCTATTTTAACGGGCTATGTTATCCATGCAGTCACACAATACCTAATTTATATTGTTTAAATAAGCATCAGACGCATGTAACATGTTCTACTATGGGATTGTTTAAGGGGGGAAATGAACACGTCACTAAGTGAGAATACGCGTGTACGGTATTGACAGCAAAGCATTTAAAGCAATATTTTTTTTATTAATTCAAAGCATTTAGCAATGCAGTGGACTAGTATAAACGTCGTAATATTTTATGCAGCGACTAGTCTTACAACCGTAAAGCAAACAATATATGAAAATACATTAGAAGTGAAAAGAAATAATATGTTGCATTAAGGCAGTGGGTACGGATGGTAATATTTTGAACTGTGTACTCTTCTGAAATTCGGTGATTCCCGACTCGGTGTTTTCCCAGCTTGCGATGGCGTTGCGAATTAGAAAAAGGCAGATCGACCGCACCGGTATTCGTATCGGCAGAACATACAAGCCACTGAAATAAGGAGACATGTTGGGTATGCAGTCTAATATGCAAGGTTAAAATACAGGAACAGAAACGGTTTTGTGCAAAGATAAAAAAAGCAAAAAGGAGAGAAACGGAACTCTAGATGGCCGGGCTAAATTGCAACCCTAACCAACACAACAGGTGAAACCTTATATAAGCATACGGTAGTTTCTCGCCTTATAGTTTTTCGTTAAAACCAGGAACACTTTAACCACACGCTTTAAAAGCTTCGGCGACCGCGGGCACGAGGTACTTTATCACCTTATTTTTTAATTGATTTGTTATTTGCCCTAATGTTAAATAACAGCAAAGTAACAACCACGACATATGAACAAGGAAAACATGGCAAAACGACAGTCATTAAAACACGGAATCAAAAATAAAGAATATAAATATAGCGCACGCGAGCTGTATCATTTCTTATTTAAAACTAACTTACTTGGTCGACGGTACGCGAAACAGATTTTGTAATATGTTCGGGTCCTATAGTTAAAGCCATTGCAGTAGAAAGGACACCGAATAAATATCTGAAATGGAAAGCACGGTAATTATAGCAGATGATCGTTAGACAGAAATATTTTCATTACGTGTACGTAATCATGTATAATACATGAAATTGCAAATTTTGCGTGTGGGGAAGATAAATCCCCTGTAATACATGTTGAATCGTGATTATGGCCTCACAGGGCTTTTAAAATCGTTCTACTGTAAATGTGGTCCAACAACGGGACAATAGAGGCAACATTAAATAAATACAAATAGGCGATATAACTGCCAAAATAAAAAGTTAAACTAACTTTAACCCTGACCCCATTCCCAATCTAAACCGCGAAAGTAAGACATATCCTTGTAAGTGTTAACCCTACTCTAATGTAATTGTGCAGTTTCCATTTGTCCTAATTTCTTACATTTCAAACCCTTACTTTCTTCTTTTAAATTAAGATTTCTACTGAAGGCACCAACACGTTTCTTTAATTTGATAATGCTGGATAATAAATAATTTTGTCAGTGTACCGCATCAGAAATAAGGAAGAAGAAAATTATACCGGTTTGGGTTTTCTTCTTATGGGTGTTTTCGTAGTCACTTTTGGGGTGGTCATTGGCTTCGTCGTGGCAGCAGTTGGCTGTGGCCGCACAGACCACTGTGTCACGGGCGGCAGTGATGTAACATGTGGTGACGCAATCTCCGTGTCGTTTCTAAGCTTGGTCTCTAGCTCTTGCACGAATTGTTCAAGTTCCAAACCGACCGAAGAATCAACGACTGGAAAGATAAGATTTAATTATCGCAACTGCTGGCACATGACTGCTGAAGGTTTTAACCATGCGTGAGAAAATTTAGTCAAATATGGTAGCCGGTTGAATCAGAAAAGTGGAGTATATTCGTCCTGAATAGCATATTATACATTCAGAATCACGAACGGATCTATTGCATTTTGTTATACTTTTAGAATCAGGTTACTGAAACTGTTGCGTTTTGTTTAATATATTGGATACATTCTGTTGTACAACCCATTTAGTCCACTTGGTTTAATTAACCACTACTAAGTGCCTAGACTTAATCACGAACAACTAAATGGACTCCGGTTTCGAAACCACAATCCTTCGGTTGGTAGTCTTCGAGCTATTCCAGCACTAACACAGCGGTCGGAGAAGAGTTTTCGAAGCAATTTTAATTGGTTGTTTAGGCTACAATGATATATGTTGTTTTGATTTAAAAAAACACATCATTCCATTGCATCTATTAAACAAATTATAATCCACAACCAACTGCTATAAGATTAATCCAAGACACAAGTTACATAAGCACGTATTCCATTTACCTTCAATGGGCATGCCTAAAGTCGCAAAACTCACGATCATAATCAAAGCTACCTTAGAGCACATGATGTTACCGAATTGCTGCAAGGAATGGAAAACGAAAAACCAGCAAAGGCTTTATGTATAAAGTGTGTGTCGGATGACTAAGACATTTCTTCCTTTTTCTTCTTTAATTAATATCCGAATTCCATTGGTCGTCTGGAATATCGGAGGTTACGTCACGGAATCTTGCCAATGTTCGTTTAGTTTTTGTAATTCGCATTGCGAATACTGAAGGAAATTAGAATACTTTGTATTTCGGGATTTAAATGAGAGAATTAGTTATGTAAAAATGATCGATGATTATAAAAATCGAAATCTAATTTAAGAGCAGTTTAAGCACAGTTCAAGCCACACTATTATGTTCATTTTCGTGACATTAAACTGTGACGTCACACCCCTTGGGAAATATAACTTAAAATACAACTTCATATAACTTAAATTGACGGAACGTACCTGATCAGCCTCTGATTGCTGTACCAGTTTGTATTTCCCACGAGCAGAAATCTCGTTTCCACTAAAGATGCCAAACACTCTAGAGCCACTTGAATTACATTGCTACAACCCAATGGAATCCAGTAGCTTTACAAAAAATAAATATAATTATGTGCAACACTGCAACTAATTGGACCATGACAACATTTTTTACAGAGACAAGTTCCTAAATAACGAAAATCCTGAATAATTCCTCAGTTACTTCAAGCACTGGAGTACAAATGATTCATCTCAGTTCCGGAAGGAGCCGCCGCTCAAACCCCTAATTAGTTTTTCTCGTTATCAGAATAAATAGCAGCCTTATAAAAGGGCGTAACGTGAAACCACATAGCCTAGAATGGCCAACACTATGTTTAGCGTTGATTAACCAAACCCACAAAGAGTTAGAAATTAGCCAATTAATATGGATTGGCAGAGGAACTCAGGTGTCTAATATACCATAACTACTTCCAAGGATCAGTACACGCCTTGTGTTAGTTGGTGGCCTGTTAACTTTCCTAGCTCTAGGGCTAGCTTGTGGTTTGTGGGGTTTTTGCTCGCTAAAAACACAACCTGCTGTTTGGAAAAAAAATACAAAATAGCAATATTTCAAGTAGCATAACTTGTTTATGTCAATTTCCACTTTGAGAGCTTCGAGTATCTTAAGTAGTAATTACTCCATTAATAATCACTATTAATTCCTCAGGCGGGGTTTTAAGTATTTAAAGAATGCAATAACCAAATACTTGGTAAATTAAAGTGGAAATATTAAAAAATCGTCTATCATTGTAACCATTCCCGAATGGCAAATTTGATCTATATTGGATTTAATTTAAATGATTACCTAATTAGGCTTATATCAAAGAATACACCGCGCGCTAGACGTAGCGATTAAAGGCATATTTCAAGGAAATTTCGGTAGATCTCATTATTCAGAAATAACAAGCGTCACCAACAAAACCTGTCTGTGCTAAGCGGTATCGAGACCGAAATATTTTAAAGTTTAACAAAAAAAACAATTTCCTAAATTGGATATTGTTCTTGTTTAACAGAGCGTGTATGAAAACGATAGTTGTGATAACATGGGCATTCATTTAAAAGTAGTGTTCAGTTGGGGAAAGTGTATGGTTGCCGATATTTGTATAGCAGTTGTTTTTGAAGATTAATATTCATTTTGTGGGCGCAATGCTATCTTATAAATGCCTTGGGCAGAGATTTACACAAACAATCGTTAGCGGGTTTCGTTACCGCAACCTTTCTTTTGGTGATGGTAACTTAAGTTGATCTCCTTCACGGTAAACTTGTCCTACGGGTGATCGTTAAGTAAGTATTATTTAGTCAAAGTATAAGATGATCTTCCTTTTCAGCAATTCCCTCCAAATCGAACCACTAATTCTATGTCTTACTGTTTTATTTTCACGAAGAAACAATTTTGATTGGTATTACACGAACACTAAAACACAAGTTGTTAGGCCAGCAAAAAAATCCCCCAAAAAATCGAACATTAAATTTGTGTATCAGCAGACATAATGTGGATCAATTAAACAGCATTTTGTACAAAATAAGCTTTAACGGTTTCGCCAACATAGACTTTTCGTCACCAACCGCTAGAGAGCGCTAATGCATCATTAAATTGCAGTGAAGAGCAGCTGTTCTGGAAGCGATTTCACTCCCCTTTTCTGCTACGCTTTTTATCGTGATCCGATTTCGATTTACTCCCCGATTCAGTAGGACGTTTTCGAGCCTAGAACACGAACAGTTGTGAGAATAATTAAATATTTGTGGCAGGTTCAGATGGCGTTCAACCAATTAAACTGGTCTCTATGCGCGGGATCTGAGGTAAGGTGATTTAAAGGATATGGTGTTTAATTGAGTGTTTTGCCGAGTAACCATGGTCGGTGATTCCCCAATGTTAGTAAGGTTGGAAGAAGCATGTGTTCGGATTTGCGCTATTGTACGGAGAGGTACTAATCCACAACGTTTGGGCTGCTGTTTCACATGCACAGCTTAACTTTAAGTTGTAAAAAAACCCAAGCCGTCCTGTGGTAGGTTTTTGATTGACAGCCCTTTTCGGTCAGTTTGCCTTGGCGAGATAAAAATGGCCAATGTCCAAGACCTTCAAGGTACCGGCAACGGCAGTTAGAACAGACAGGTTTTTGGTTCGATTACTAGTCCTTAACTTGCCGCCGTACTCTGCAGTTGTACCGAATTACACAGACTACATCAATTAGTAGATTTAATCAACAATTAAAAATTGTAATACCCAATACAGAACAAATTTCACTGGGTAACTCGACTACAAGTGACAGCACTACAAGCGCTTATGTTATAACAATCGTCATTTTTTTTATCCAAGGAAACAACAATATGTCCTATTTAGCTATAATATAAAACAAAACAAAACTGGGGGATTGCATGCAATTGCGGACAAACGAGCCTACTGACTTGTTTAGCTTGTTCCATAAACTTGTTAAGTCCGAACAAATCTTCATCTTTCTCAAATTGCACCGGACCCTCTCTCTGCTGCGAAGAGTCGGCCCCTTTGAACCCACGGTCTGGAACAAACCTATGTCGGAAGAAGGGTGTTAGGGTGGAACCACTGGGAAAGGTTATGTTGATATATCAAGGGGTGAAATGATGTCCATTAATTGCACTGTGATGATGTATGTATGGTGCGAAACAAGTTTCCACCCTGTTTTTTTACTTAAGAATTTCTTTTAAATCGAAGCAATAATTAGGTAAACAAACGAAAAACTTTGTGTGTCTGTGATAAAAAAGGAAGCAAGAACAACACAACAACACTAACTTATTGCTCTTGATAAGTTTGTCAATATCATCCTCCCCATACAGCTCCTTGTCCTTATCCTTGGTGGGTCTGTATATGCTGTTGCCGATCTGCGTCTCAGATCTCCATGCTTTGTCGTAGACGTTGTAACTCTCATCGTCACCTCCTGCGAACCCACTGTCCATTCCCTGGGGTTTGGTGATCAAAATCGGATTTAGATAAGAAAATGATATTTGGATGAGGAAAATGGTATTTAGATAAGGAAAATGGTATTTAGATGAGGAAAATGGTATTTAGATAAGGAAAATGGTATTTAGATAAGGAAAATGGTATTTAGATAAGGAAAATGGTATTTAGATAAGGAAAATGGTATTTAGATAAGGAAAATGATATTTAGATGAAGAAAATGGTATTTAGAGGAGGAAAATGGTATTTAGAGGAGGAAAATGGTATTTAGATGAGGAAAATGGTATTTAGATGAGGTAAATGGGTTTTGGGAAAAAGGTATTCTATATTTGGGGATTATTTAGTGGATTTAAACAGTAATTTCTATGTTACAGATTTGTAATAGGTTATTTTAGGGTTATAATCGATTTTGGGTAAATATATTAGTCCAACAGGTTAGTCTGGCTGTTTATTGCAACGCCTTTTTAACTGAAAATTTGCAAGTTTGAAACTGGTCTTTAGCTCGTGGGTTGTGTCCTTGGGCGAGGCACTTAACGGACATTGCCTAAACCCAGCGGATTAATGGGTTCTACCAAATTGAAGGAACGTGTGAATCATAACACACTGCAATAGCTCCGGTAACCCGACAATGGGTGCGAGATGATCTGACGATTGCCCGTGTGTTAATCCCCTTGGTTTTCCCATTCACGGGGATAAACATGAATATCCTATCCTATATTCTCTAAATTATTCACAAGCAATATGACCCTATTCCCCACAATTAGAGGCAATATGTATAAAAACAAAATTCCACGGACCTTGGTTTTATTGAAGAGTCGCTGATCAAACTGGACCTCTTGCCCTTGTCGTGTGTTGGGAAGTCCAAGAGCCACCTTCTCACTGATGTCCCGCTCTTCCCTCAATCGATTCCTGGGAAGAGGAACGGATCAAAAAGAGGCTCAACGACACGCATTAAAAAACGTTTTTTTTCTTACAGGATATTCCAAAAAAACTTGCTGTTGAACGACTACAATTCGCGGATTTAAATGGTTGCCAAGAGTCTCATAGAATTATTACAATACCAGGTAAAATAAATCATGTTTTCGGGAAAAAGTGTGCAGTGGTTGCTCTGCTGTTCTGTAACCAGAACCTTCGACAAACTGGTAATGCCGGATAAATGTATCGCTGCGGTGTTATTTTCTAATAATAAGGAGTACTCGCAAGCAAGCTTATTAGAAACGAACACGTGTCGCTGGTCTGTAAAGTAGTGTGTGGTTGCAGCCTCAGGCTTCCACTGAAAAACCATTGTTTTATAATAAAACTATATAGGAA
>CH002658.1:160185-199091 GCA_000149265.1 Ciona savignyi | reverse complement strand
ATATAAAAAAATTGGGTTAGACCAGTGCAATCAGTGTGCTGCGAGAATTACTGTGCCGCAAGACAATACTGGGCTACTGCAGAAAAATAAAATATATTTTTTATACAGAGTTTTTACCAAATAAAAAAATATTTAATTTTTACAAATTTTTAGTTTTAGGTTCTAAATGCGCCAGGCGCGCATTGCGCCTCAATTTAAAATTTGTTGTGGAGCACTTGGTAAGACCATTTAAACCAGCCACATTAGTCCAGTGCTTAAGTTTTGTGATCACGATGTCGTGTCTTGCACAAGTACGCAACTGCTAGAGACCAGTTTCAAAAAGGTCCAATATGTACCATTTATGCAAATGTCCATGATTCTTTTAGCTTCTTTTATTTTAAACTATTAGTATATTCAAAATATAAATGGATAATTTAAAAGTATGAAAGTCAATCATTATATGTAGTATATGACGACAACTTGGTCCATAGCAAAATTCACTAACACGACCACCCCGCTAACGCGACCGCTTCATAACGGTCCCATAGGTGGTCAGGTAAGCGGGGTTCCACTGTATATCCAACATGCTCTATGCACACGAAACAGCATTCAATGCATATGAAAGTTTTACAATAGGATTAAAATGCATTAGAATTACTGTACATTATGCTTCTACAAAACATTCCTAGAAACACCAAAGAGTGACACATGAGAACTAATTGTGAAACGGACGATGACTCTATAGTACAGTACATCACATATGGGAAAAATTGATTATCAAAGCCATGGCAATCGACAAAGCTTTAGGTCATTTCAACTATATGTATCGGTTTTCATCTTAAGTGTATTATAGTTTAGTTGGATTTTTTATATAATTGCAAAAAGTAAAAAAAATTTAACCCAGACAAGACACCAAAAACCAATAGTTGTTTACTTGTTTTTATATATAAATATTTATAAATGCGTCAAATATATTTAATATATTCTGGATTAGGATAGGATTTTCCTGTTTTATCTCTGTATATCAAAATCTCAAGGCCGGAAGAGCAATCATATAACAATTGTCAGATAATCTTGCGTCTGCTGTTAGGTTACTGGAGCTACCGCAGTGTGTTTTATGTGATATACCTAATATGATTAAATGGAATTTAACCATAACACCCGACACCACAAAAAAGGACAATTTAGTTTCGTTTATTTATTTTTTGCCCCTAGTATTAAAAAATGCGAATTAAATCAAATTACGACACACAACCAGGAAAAGACTGCAAAACGAACAGTCGTTAAAACATTTCATTGGAAAAAAGGATATTATTTAATAAATATAGCGGACGCGGCCGCCAAACCTAAGCGAAATAACAATAATAAGCAAACCAAATTTAATTAAGACCAAAAAGGACAATTCCCCACCTGTACATTACCATTATCGAAGCTTGCTGCGAACATGAAGTAATGGAACGGGCTGAACTCCACACACCTCACTCCATCAGCTTTACTGTGGAAGATCGCGGTGCATTCTTTCTTGCGCAAATCGAACATTCTCATGGTGCAGTCCTGGTGTGAAATGAGGTTGTAAATTATTCACAGCAGAAAGTATGGGTTTGTTTGATGGTCTAAGCTGGTTGCGTTTCATAAATTTACGACAGAAGGTGCATAGATCCTAAGCTACTAAATGGTAAGTGTCTAGCCCCTTAAAAACGATAAGGACAAATTTGTCCTTTTTGACATGTGCTAATTTAAAATAAAAAATCTCCAACATTTCTTGTCGAAACTGCAAAAGTTTGGTCTCTTTGGAAAGCTATATGATATATCTTTCACAAACAGCAAAAATAAACATAACTTTGCATTTGAAATTATTAAGTAAAGTTTAGTTGAATTTTATGACTTTTTTGGTCTAATTTTGAGGGAAAAGTCTCACAAAAAACGTTTTTTCCCAATACTACGCCCATAATGTTTGTTTTATTTTAATGTGTCTATGGCAGTAGAATCAGTTTCGCTTCTTAAGATGTCCCGGATGTGATCTCAGCTGTTTTTTTTACATTTTGGGGGGGTTTTGAGTATCTTTCCGGTATAGTCCGCAATTTGGTTCAAACACTTCATTTATAGTTTAATTTAAAGAAAAGTAGTAAGACGCCACAAGATCAAAAAGATTGAGAACCACTGGCCTAAGCAAAAGACATTTTAATCAAAAAAACTAATTACAATATATTAACTTTAGTTTGTTATACCGGCTTTAATTTTCTTTCTCGAACATTGTTAATGAACTTGACCCAGTTTAAAAATGAACCACCATATATATAATGGTTTATACATACATATATAAAACAGTCCCACTATAATCAACCTGATTAAAAAAACTGGGTGGTTATGTTCCGATAATAGCACTTAATGCCTTAATAGGGTGTAATTATTCATACAATTTATATCCTTTCCAACATGAGCAATTCAGAACCTGAGAACCGCTCAACAGTCTTGACGGCTCTTTCGGATGAAATGAGATTTTGGTGACTGTTCTACGGTGATCGGATAACACTACAAGTTGCTTATTTCGTCCGACCGCGTTTAAATCCCAAGCCACGATCGCACCGTTGGTAGCAGCAGTGGCAATCATGTTGTCCTCTTTCGGACTCCAGACCACATCCGAGCTGCTCATGTTCAATCCCTGAAAAAAATAAGGACGGCAAATTAAGGTTAAATTATATTATAGGATAGAATATTCAGGTTTATCCCCGTAATTGGGAAAACCAAGGGGGTTAACACACAAGCAATCGTTAGATCACCTCGCACCCACCGTCGTGTTACCAGAGCTATTGCAGTGGTTTGTATATAATAGACACGTTCCTTCAATTTGGTAGAACCCATTAATCCGCTGAGTTTAGGCTGCAACCTTTCGATTGAAAGTCGAATGCGACGCACCTAACTGCCAGACTAACCAGTCGGACTAATGAGAAAGAGCATTGGTTACTGTTTGTACTAGCCAGTAGGAAAATGCATGATAAAGCCAGACATGATGCAAAAATAGGTTCATGCAATGATCAGTCGGTTCATTGCTCAAAGACACAATCAACACAGAAGACACATCTGCAAATGTGCCTTACCTAAGATTATGAAGCTCAAGATTTCAAAGGTCAAAAATTTTAAGAATAAAAGAAGAAACACAAATACCCTTAAAATAAAAAGTAGAAACCGCATAGTAGTAACCCAAATATAATAGTGACGGGGTTTCCTTTTAAGGTTACAATACCAGAGCTTTTAGTTGAGACTGTTTTTAAACAACAGCCCCATGGATGCATAATTTTTCCAATTTCGTTACCTGTTTTCTTCCTACATGTAGGTTCATGGCTTCTCGTATTTGGTTGAACGAATCGATTTCATAGATTTTCAACAATGACCGTCCCGCCACCACGATCTTGTTGTTGTTTTGGCATAAACTTAGCGCGTTTATGGCACTGCCCGCGTTGACACTTATTGTTCGTTTTGTGGAGGAGAAGCTATAATTTCCAGACTGTTCCATGGTTAAGTGGCGTGGTTCAAACCATTCAGCAAGACCTAAAAAACAACTTTACTATGTGAGCACAGTTAAGCTGGTAAAGCTCTTGCATTTTGTAAAGTTTAATATGATTTTCTTTTAGAACCAGAAAATTATTTTATATCAATTGATGCAATTGGAATACAAAAAAAATTATTTAAAGCGTTAATATGATAAAATAGGATATTTGTGTTTATCCCCATTGAATAAAAAAACATAACAGACATTACCAGCTAAATAATTGTCAGATTACGTCGTATCCACAATACAATACAATTTTATTTTTTTTGTAACAATTTGAAAATACATGTCAAATATATATATATATATATATATATATATATATATATGTATATATACCAAAACAATTATGGCGTTAACTGAAAATCCAACAATTAACAAAAAATACTGTGGCAACTGGCAAAATACTACAGCAAAACAGAAAGGCACCAAAAAAAGTAGTCTAGTTTGGTGCCTCCCTGAAAAGTTTAGACCTTTCATCAAATTAGTTAATAAAATTCCTAATATAAGCATTTTATAAGTGATATATGTATTTTTTATGTGAACGTTAATGCTAAGTTTGATTTGTTCGTAAAAATTGTAGCATTATAACAAATTATATAGGTGGCTTAAGTGTACGCACTTAATTGTCAATTAAATCAAACAACAGACCAAATCTTGTAGCAACGCTCTTGGCTCATGATAAAGGAAAAAACACTTTCTAAATAAACTATAACCTACATTTAAAATATACCAAAACTGTACTTGCCAAGTTTTAATAATAAGACAGGGTTCCATTCATGATTTTTTTTCGTCAGATCATAAAACTACTATGTTGTAGGTTATTCCCCCAAGTAGAAAGTAAAAGAGTGGTAAAGTGTATTTCATAAAAATACCGAAACATTCTTTAACTTTTACTGATTTTCGATAAACTTTTTTTTCAGTACTTTGATGCTTAATCCGTTTTAATACTAACGCACAGCATATTAAAAAATCACATTTTAATGCCTTTATGTCTAAAAAACCATTCCTGCAATTAGCAACATAATATTTTGAATCACATTTCGAAATAAATCATAGGTGCCTGTCTATTTGTGTCCTGTTAAAAAGTGGTATAATTTCGCGACTAGTTGTGGCTGTCACTTCTGTGTGGGGGAGTTCCAATGTGCCTGAATGCATAATTATCGAAACCTCTTTATATTTAGGCTTTATGTGGTAAACAGAAACGTAGGGTAACGTCGTGATAAATAGCGAGAAAATCTTGCAAATACGGTGATGCAGATTTAAAAAAATAACGATAAGTAGTTCACCGATTTAACATGTGCCCAATTAGGCAAGAAAAATAATATTTACCAAAATGTGACGGGAGTTATAGTATTCAACCCATACGCAATTGAACCCACTTGAACAACAATATACTCTTATTGATCGATGTAACCTACAGGACAAATCAAATTACATGGGAATAGTTTACCTTGTACTTACACTTTCCAAAGCTCTCGTACTGATTTATTAATAAATAATATAACTTCTGCCTTAAACACATAACAAAAGCTAATCGGGATAATATTGAATAAAGCACCGGCCTTGTTACAATTACCTCCTAAGCAACGAAAACAAGGATAAAAGCGTACACAAATAAAACCGTAGTTCACAAACAACAATTATTTGGTATTAAAGACCGGCGAGAAGTTTATTTTTTTGATTTACCTGCCAGTTTTTTTAACGTTTATGGCGATTTTTGCTTTGCGATCACGGATTAAATTGCAAATCTCAATCAGATTATAAATGTTCTTAAAACAGTGGTGGTAAATGGAGTAGAGGTCAAAAGTGAAGGATGAAAAATGGGAACCTGATCACCAAAATGAAGATAAGGGCGTCAGAGTAAGGCCTGGGATTAGATTAAGGATTAGTTCCAGAATTCCTATTAGAATTGAAAATAAAGGGTTTTAACTCGTTTCTATATTTTATTTAGCAGTTTCCCTCCTTCCCTTTTCCCCTGCGTTAGTGTTGGTTGCACGCAGTTAACACTCTCTATATTATAGTAAATCCACTTTTTCGCACTGCAACTGGTCTATGCTTTATTTATCAGCAACCATGAAAACCAATAACAGTGAATCAAACAGCACGAGTTCTATACTACAAGCACGACCACATCACTTAGTTACAATACGAGGTGTGGTGAAAAAGAATGCGACAGTTCAACACCAGGAAAAGAATATAATAGGAATTGTGTAGCACACTACGGTGGAGACCGGAAAATAACTTAGAAACATCACAAAAAATCATCGTTTTGTAAATTTATACACCAATCTGCATGAAAATGATTTTAAGCCATGACGTCGCTAAAGGCAACCACGTCACACTAAACCTTGACGTCACAATACGCTATGACGTTACTATACATCATCACAGTGCGTTTGCGTGGATCGTCTGGCTAGAACGGTTGGTAAAACGCAGGGGCTCTTTGAAGAAGGTTAATTATATGCGCCTTTTATTGGAATCATATCATTAACAGGGAAACCACCGAAGGGGATGGGTGTAAACATTTAACGATGTGTTAGCATAGAAAGGTTTCTTTGGCGTCAAGAAGACCGACCGCGGAGGTTACTGAACTCGATGTTGACCGATCAGAACCGCCATCTTGTTTGGTCGGAAAATTTATGGGGCTGTCCAGCATTTTGGGGGGGTTGGACCCTTGATGGTGGGTTGACGCGCCGATCACGGAAATGTAACCCGGAGATCCGGACTTGGGTGAGTCAATGTGGGGGGTAACCTCGCTGTTAACCAGTGGGTTTTGACTGAGAAGGGGGTCTTGGCGGCTGTCGACTCGTACTTGTTTCCATACTTCGTCGTCGAAGTGACAGTCTGGTTTCGCCACGTCATATTTAGAAACAGGTTCCATGTACTGTTCAGTGGCGTCCGCGGCTGCAGTGCCAAGGAGAGGTTTTTCTAGATTCTCATCGCTCGAAAGATGATGCAATTCGATGGTGCCACTGCTCTCTGAAGACTCTGGCGACGATGAGCTTGTGCTTTTAAGAGAACCTGAAAAAACAAGTTTACTTTTAGTACAATTTCCAAAGGTATTTTGGTATGAGTAACAGCAAAAGCATTAAATTCGAGCATTGCGTGCAAAAAAACACTGCATTCGTTTTTTGCAAAACTGTACCACAATCTGTCATAAAATTAGTGGCCTATTGCAAAATTAGGGTTATAAAGTTCAAGAGTTTTAGCCAGACACGCTTTGTTTATGACAACCGCACTCCTCACAGCAAACAATCACACATCACCTTGAAATGGGAGAGTAATCATGTGACTGACCAAAGGCGGCGAGGGGAAGGGTACAAAAACTAAGTCTTGTTTTTCAATATTTATTCAAAACAAAAAATTTAAAATGGCATTGACAGTAAAAATACTGCATATTGGGCAAAAACTAAATTCAGCAAATGGCAATAACCGAAAGAACGAAGCTAAAATTTGTCAAAGAACTGATTCTCTGACAACGACGTATTTAACACCGGGTCGGTCATGTGACGTTGGCGGACTTCGTTTCACTTTGCCTGTGGTTGGTTGGGGTTTAAACGGTGGCATGTCTGCTCACCTGTACAAGTGAGCCACCCATGTGATAAAATTGAACAATGGGGAGAAAACTCGTGAGCTCACAAGAATATCGATTTGCGTTACGCAGGCTTAGAATAAGAACTATGGTGCAATTGGGCAGAGACAAATTTAAAATGATTTTAACTACAGTTACATTTCTGGAGATTTTAAAATACTTCAAACATCATTATCCTAAACAATGTCACCCACCCACACAGACGCACCACAGACCAATATTCATCTTTAAAGTCATTCTTTAGTTTTTAGTGTTTTTTTTTTAATGGAAATAAATAAACTGGATATCGGAGAATAATCATTCGGTTTGTAGGATCAACTTAAAATATCTGACTCCACCTTGCACTTTTAAAGACTAGTTAAACAGTCTCACCAGTTGAGTATAAAAAAAACAATACTAAAATTTATAAATGGTCTGAAGATATACAACCTTCTTTGATATATGGATTTTTCTTAGTTATATACAATAGAATTAAATTTTTATGTTTTATCCCTGTGATTGGGTAAGGCAAGGGGTGCTATTACACTTGCAATTACCAAATTACCTCGCGCGAAGGTCTTTCAGTTTTAATACAATCTATTAGTTTACTGGATCCAGACAATGTCAGTTAAATGCATTGTACAAGGACACAAGTGCCTTGTTAAATAAAGGCAAGTTTTAATTCTACAACCAGTCTTACTACTCCGAGATTAAGACAGTGCTGTTTTTAAAGACCGTGCTGCTTTAACTTTTTTAGCTTGTTCAAAATCGCCCCGTTTTTTGCCCAAACATACTGTGCAAAGCTAAACATTACGTAGACGAGACTCACCGGCCAACGCATCGTCAACTTTCTTCTTGTCTCGGACAATGAAGAGAGAAGCAACGAGGAAACCACATCCGCCCAGCACCGACGCAAACAACGCGACGTACATCGAATGCAGCAGTCCGATGTACTTGCTGTAGTACGTCGCCGGCATGCTGGCTGTGATGTGATCCGACATCTGTGGACACAAAGTGGGGTGGTTTTATAACAGGAGAAACTTTTTGTGTTATATTTTCAGCCGGAATTTTATGAAAAAGTTTACTTTGATTGCTGTGCTACCGAAATGGCGAATCCAGAAAAAATATTTAGTTCGAAATTCTAGATTCAAAATTGTGAATTGTAGAGTAATTCTAGAAACATAATTGATTTGAATAAGGACATTCCTTTGTGTAATAGTCTACAATAACACCCAAGTTAAATGCACTATCTTTCCGTTCACATATTAATTGACCGATTCTTCTCATTACCATTCTAATAAAATACCTTTTTAGAAATTGCAGGATGATGTTACCTCACCTTAGCACTAGCTACTTACTCCGTTTTTTTTTAACTTTTAAATAAACAAATTTTAATGGTTATGGGTTAGATCTGACAATTTTGTTTAAACTAAAAGATGGAACATAAAGTTGTTTCCACAATTAGTGTAAAAGTTGGCTTCACACTAAATTGTTTTATATCACCAAAACCACTCCAAATTTTAAAATAAGAGCTAAGAAACGTGGTACAGGAAAAGTGTTATTAAATACTAAAAATGAGTGTGCCCTAGCAGTAGTGATTGACATAGTCGTGATAGGCCGAGGACAGGTTTGCAATGACAAAGCAAAATCCAATACGATGATGCAAATGTTAGATGCTGAACATTAACTAAGATAAACCTCAAGCACTTTTATGATTCCCAGGCAGTGTAAAACAATAGCATTATTCACGTCTAGTTTTTACATAACGACGACATTAATATTATCAAAACTGCAAAACTAGGATCAAACAACAAAAACATTTACAAAGACTAATTTTGGCATTATTAGTGTGACAAATCATAGGTATCATTAAATTTAAAAATATATATGCGACACAATTGTACCTCTAAAAGCACAATAGTCTACCAACAACCCACAGCACAAAAAACACTGGATGAAGCAATTTAAGATTTCCTATTGAAAACTCTACTGAATGATCAACAACAACTAATAGAAAGTACAAAAGGTAGAACCTACCACTCCTAATAAATATGGCGACCCAGCATCTCCAAGTAAGTGCATAGTTAGGATTTGTACAGAGTTTGCTGTCGATCGTCTGCTTGGCATTGTCACGTACTGCGATGGAAATATAATCAAGTTTAGTACAAATAAGGAGCAAAATGTCACAAATAAAGGAATAATTTTCAAAAAATTTTAGTATCAGTAGTCATAATTTATTTTTAATAGTTTCCTTGTGCTTATGCACCTTAATAGTTTTTGCTTACTTTTTAATTGATTTACATTTGTTTCGTGCTTTCAATTTATAGCCCGGCATAACATCTTTACAAATAGTGGAAAATATAACATACAATAAGATTTAAAGTATAGGTGTTGGGCACTGTTGATATGATCTGTAACTTTCTACATTCTTCAAGCAACGTTTTTTTTTTTTTTTTTTTTAACGAGACAAGCTTCGAACCCATGATGGGCTTGTCACCAGGACCGTTTTTTGTATAAGAGTCGGTATATGTATCGGTCGCGTTAACCATTCGGCCACACGACCGTACTTCTTCAAGCAACGTTGTGTTTTTAAGAAACTTACCAGAGTCATATCCCCCACTAGTGTCCAAGTCAAACACTGCGCGAGATCGGCTAAGAAAATGAAAGTCTGCGAGAAAAGAAAGCAATATAAGTTTTTACTGTAGTTCAGACTTTATAAATTTTCTAGAATAATTTTAAATCTAAAATTTCGAGGCTCCGAAAATATACTTGGAGAGTAAGCAAAATTTGTTTGTTCTTATTTGATTCAATAAATTAACATTGCATGTAAGTTTGTATAATCAAATAATAAGGAAAAGAAAAAACGATCAACTCACCCAAGCTGCTGTTACATTGACAGTCGCTAGTTGGAAGCCAGCCAACAGCAGTGGTGCCGCTGATATTAATCCTGTGGACAAAATTTAAATCAATTGGTGTTTCACAAAAATTTTTAAAAATGCACCAATGAACGATGGTCAGAAGTAGTAAAAAAGCGAAACTGCACAATAAAAGTGGGGAAAATAAATTCTCACAATAAACTAAACCCAGTTTAACTTTAACCCCAACTCTCTTTCCTGTATTCAAATTGTAAAAATGAGCGAGTGGAACCCCTTAAGTTTGGACCCTTTTTTACCGACAGCCCCACTTTATACACAGCCCCATGGACCCACACATGGATTTTACCCAAGAGTGGAACCCCATAAGTTTGGACTCTTTTTTACTCACAGCCCCACTTTATACCCAGCCCCATAGCCCCACACATGGATTCACCCACTTACCGATGGCACAGACGAGAGCATCAGCGTTCTTTTGACCCCTCGCTTTCCATCGCTTGGCCGACTCTGCCCCAATAAACACCCCCATGAACCCCGCCACGCATGTGATCAACCCGAATACGAACGAGACGCTGTGAGGGGTGGGTTAAGATTGAGTAATCACAATTAGTAAATTTCCAATCAAAATTGACACAAAAAACATCGCTGTAAAACTTTGGACTTATAATCATGAAATAATGAATGTGTGGATCATTACACAAGCTTTCATGGTTGGGATACAGTAGTTTGTTTCTAACTCAGCTGAGCAATGAATGTGTACTCATAAGCGAAACAACCATTAGCGAAACAAAGCTTGTTGCTGGATCCAGCTGGAGCTATTTTAAAATGTTGAGGATAATGCAGACAACCAACAAGTTTTTAAAGCACTGTCAGTTTTCAATTTTCACTGCACCTGAGTTTTAATCAATGTGTGTTTCAATTTATGCAAATTTAACTTTACGCAAGCACTTTTATGATTACCGGGCAGTGTAAAGCAATATCGTTATTCACTCCTTGTTTTTACATACCGCCAATTTTAATATTATCCAAACTGCAAAACTCCGATCAAGCAACAAAAATATCTGCAAAGACTATTTTTTGCACACGATTTACAACCCACAAAGGTTTTAAATAGCTTTTTCAAACCTGTAAGGGCTTAATTTCATAAGGCCACCATAATACATGCACAGTATAGAGTTTCACTTACTTTCCATATTCACAGGCATCGTCGGTGCAGGGTTGCAACTCGCCAGAGATAACTTGCGAGTACGCCACGAATATGGGACCCCATATAGTTAACGAACCCACCACAAACGCCATGAATGTAAACCCGATTGTAACGCTCATGAAGCTCTTGCTGGAAAACGGGAAAAAGTGGTTGATAGCACAGTTTGGCAGAATGGAGGGAACTGTTGGAGATTCCAAGTACAAAGTAGGATGCATAAATAGTATTGTTTTTTTTTTTCATTTTTGGAAATTTTAACATGGATATCAGCCAGTCATGTTATTACTTTGCCTTCCAATCAATTTACGCAAATAAAGTAAAGCAATGTAAACCATATTATTGTGAATTAGGCAAAGAAGTGAAAAGCCTGAAGTGCTATCTGAATACAATTATGGACGCTTACCATCCATATAAATCCAGTAACAGATGGGTCAGAAAAATAAATCAAAAAGTGACGCATACTGCAATTCCCTACAATTTAAAATACAATGTGGATTTGATTTTTTCCGTTGGTCAACCACTTTAAACGATCAACCCAACTGTATATATCACATTTTTTAAACGATAACTCACTTTTTAAAAATGTAGATCAGGTCTTCTTTGTACGATGTCTTTGTTTCGGTCTCTTTCTTTTCGACTAGATCTGACTCCGCCTCCGACGCCCCCCTCTTGGTATTTGGTATGACCAACAGCATAAGCACCATGGTGACCAGCCCAAGTCCGGGAGTGATCTGTTAAAATTTCCGGAGGGGGAAAGTTAGTTGAATTCACGGAAAGTTGGACTGATATAGCTGGCACCATAAAGAGAGAGGAGGATTATAACTCATCAAACAAAGCCTGAAGTACTCCTCAACTAGCCCTAAGGATAACCCATACTCAACTTTATAACCCAAACTCCACAGTATTTAAGCTTGCCGTATTCAACCTTTCCATTACACCAGTTTTGGTCAGAAAATCATTATTTTGAGTGTGGATAAGGTTTATTCATTTTAAAATAATATGAATGCCATAATACAGGTCTATAAAACAGGATCTCTGTTTTGCAACTCAACCTTTTTTGTTTAAAACATATCATATAAATTTAGTTTAGAAGAGATAATTTCCACGAAAAAGCTGCATAAAACTATGGCCATTTTACCGCATCACCAAAAAATAACAATTCCAAAATAGATTCGAACAAGTAGTCGGTGCGTAAGAAGCACAAAAACTTACCCTCAACGCCCAGTGCCATGATCCGAAGCCTTTTGCTGCCGCGGAACCAACGATGTAACCAAGTCCACTGGAATGTTAAAACAAAACCTAACTCTGTGTTTTCGGGCAAAGGGCACCAAAGAGGTAAATTTAAGCAAATATTACAAGGCATACTTTTATGGAATGGATATAAAATATCCCTTTTCTAGAATGAATATAAAATATCTTTTTTATATTAAGAAATTACAGAACGCGATTACATTCTGGTCTATATTTATTTAAGTATATCCTTTTTTATGACTTGTTTTAACGACTGTTCGTTTTGCCGTCTTTTCCTGTTCTTGTGTTGTGATTTTATTCGTTTTCCATTTTTAATACTCGGGCAAAAAATTAATAAACTAAACTAACTCATGAAAATAAAAATTATCCAAACACAAGGTTATGTTAAAGTGTTTAGTTCAGGGGTAGTAATAATAAAATTGTCTGGCTGTAGTAAGGATAGGCTGTTTTTTAACATATTTATTAGTAAAGTAATATTGTATGCAATATCAAAAAAATTTACCTATAAAAGTATGTTCATTTAGAAATGCCGTATAAATAAGACACTGTTTAAAAATACTAGAAATATTGGATTCAGTAAGCAACATGTTAATTTAGCACGGTCACAATCAGTCTGTTTATAGGTGCAGGGTTCTCTTAAGAAAAACGCACAACAATTAGCGTATTTCAAACGTACAGGCTGTCGCTGGTAACGGGATGAAAAATAACCTCTAAAGTCCAATTTATTTACCCCTTGCCTATTGTTCTGTAGAGAGGAAACAGCTATGGAACGGTCGACGATCGAATGCGTAACACGAGTCCGCTTTACTTCGCTATTGTGATGGAAATTTCCTTCCGAAGTTACACGGCGGGAAGTGTAGTGCGCCAGTGGCAGTAGCTCAATGGCGCGCTATTCCTCAACGCGACGGTTCTTTCCCGAATTTTGACGCCAAAACGTGACTGTGAAAACGTCGCCCGGTTATTGGGTTAATATTTCATGTTGAAATTCGGCTAGACGAGGTCTAAATGTCGGCACATGCAAAACCAACCCGTCTAACTCGCATAGACATGATTGGGCTTTGCACACACCGCCATGCCGATCATATGTTACGACCATCACACGTGAAAATTCGTGATCCCACCACATAAAATGTGCACACGGTTTTACAACTCAATAAACAAAAACAATACAATTCTTTCACTCCGTGGATAATTGTTAAAAAAACCTCAAAATCCCACGTCAATTAACGCCTGGTACAGAGCTTAAGCAGTAATTAACCGTTGCTGTATTAATAAACGTAAGGTAAAAGAAATCGACGCGAGCCTTCGAAACCACGGTTCGCGTCTTGCACCGGAAACACACGGCCACCGGGGAGCATTGTTTTAGTATTTATGATGTCATAAAGTAGGCCGCCTATAAGCAATCACTCGGAAGCGGTGACGTCCATGGAACAAGCGGACCGGAATGCCGACTCAGCGGGGAGCTGCGAAAGCGCGGGAACCGGTACTAACCGGTCCAAACCGGTGGAATTGCAACGTACAGACCCGCAATTGTCCACTGCCTAAATTTAATGCCATGAACCGCAAATCTCAAGAAAATATATCGTACACAGTAAAGCTTTCTCGCAATTAGGCAAGGCGGTAGATCTGTAGACCCTTACGCATAATATAACTGTTCGGGACTCGCTAGTACAGCACAACCCATCGCGCACTGCCAGTCAAAGCACGTTGCTTCCCAGAAGGGAGCAGTGTTTTTGTGAGCGGGTTTTCGGTTTCAAGGAACATACCATTACGGCGATATCGCCTTACATCAGCACTCTGGGAGTTTACTGTGTAAAAGACAGACCCAATTAGGCAACCCTACAGAGCGGTAGGAGGCAGTATCTAAAGCCTTTTGGCCGCCGCGAAACATTCTTTCCACTGAAATTGATACCCGAGTGTCAGAGGAAGCAGCATTGTAAGATTCAAGTCGGGTTCTATTGGCCGGATTTCTCTAGGTTTAACCGATTATTGGGCAGAAAGGTTCCCGCCGAAATTTCGACCGAAACGAAACGAATTCGGAAAGCTGGCGAGCAAGAGAACGGGTCGATTTCGCTACTACAACCGGATACGCAGAGTTACATGAACAACGCTGTTTCAGAACTGGGTAGATTAACCCATTTCACGATATCAATACACGCTCCTAAACGAGTGATAAGTTAACTGATGTTATTCAAAAAAGATAATTTTTTTTAAATTACAGTGTTCCGCATTAAACATACAGTACACAAACGCGGCAATGGCACCAGGACTTTCGTTTCGTTGCGAATTATCAATAACGTCCTTCTGTAAAGCAAATTTTAAAATACCGTACTCACTTTCACTAACTTACCCCTTAACTAAATAACTTAAACGAAACTTGCAGTGACATTTCAGAGAATCCACATTCTAAGAACACAGTACGTTCTCGGCGACCTGTCTATCTGCGCCACGCTCTATAGCGAAACCGAAAACACTTTGGTTTCAAATCGATTCCCAGCAGAACAGAACCGGGCTATCTTTACTGGAGATAATGATTCACTGAATGACTCAATTCACGTTCCAATTGAAGTTGTAACAGATCGGCGGAACATTAGTCCGCAATTTAACCCAAATTCCGACTTGATTAGGTTCGGCAAACCGTGTTCTTTCTGCTCTACACATATAAAGCAACCGAACGCGGGCGCCTGACCGTTCTTATTATAGTAAGCGCCGTGAGCTATTTTAAACCAAGTGAACACCTGCATATTTAGCCCACTAAGAAATGCTGTATATTTTAGCCCTGAGCGTCGGGCTTTATTAAAGAAAACCTGTCTAACCGCGCCTAAGATTAGTAGGCACCGTCATGTGCTACAAGCTGCTTTGATAATCGCCTGACCTGTATTTTATTCGTAACTTCTGCGTGTAAGAGAGGCGCTCTTAGACAGGTTACGTTAATCAGACAAACAATTTAGGCGCAGCTTTAAAAGCACAGCCAGTCGCAGAATTTACTCGACTATACCCTACTATAAACTGCGGTTAATTATGTTCAGTGAAAAGTTGGCCTATTGTCGGGTGAACTGAGCGCCTTTTTCCTTCCGTTTGCGGGTTCTCTTGCATGCAAGCTTGGTCCGAGACAAGGACGAATCGCCCCGCACTATTTATGCACTTGCTGAGTGCTTCAAGTATTATTTACGCATCGAAAAACTGGCCAGGTTTTACGGGATGCGGTCGGACAGGCTCTGTTTACATTGGCGGGCCTGGCGCTCTGCCCGACTTTTGGAAAGTAGAGATTACTATAAACAATCGGGTTAGAACGGAGAAATCGCGAGAATCGGCCCAGGCCGCGAGGACACGCCCAACGCGCTCAAGCGTAGCGGAATGCGACCACGTGGTCTTGCGCTGATGTGAGCGAACGGGCGCTCGATCAGACTTCGAATGAAATCCTCGACCAACGGTTGGGGAACATGGGAGTCCCGACTTGTATCTTATCGCGCAGATAGACGAACACGATCCTTTATCTTTTACACCGTGTAGCTGCGGCCGTGCGGCGGGCGGGCGAATGACGACACATGACGGTATGGGGCAGATTTGCGCGACACGCTAAGTAAACTAAGCTAAATCATCCCAATACGAGTCCGCGCCCCCCTTCTATGTTACGACACACGAAAAATTGTTTTTGCCCGAAAATCCAACCTTGGATTGGCGATGGTCGAATTCTGTTTGGAACGCACTTGTGAAAAAGCGATTTACCGGTACAAGAATGCGTCATACTCCGCATCGTCGCAGTTTAATCAGCGCTTACTTCAACCAACACCTGTGCCATGTACCGTGCATTAAGCAACAACACATAATTTCCGATGACGTAATCCACATCGATTTTGCCGGAATTTCCGCGAGAGCTCAAGCCAGTTGGAAAGCTCTTAACGGATTACTAACAACGGCGATTTAAACACTTTCGCATTCTAGCTTGCGTAGAAGTAATACCTGCCTTACTGCGCCAAGTGTCTTATAAAAAAAAGCGTCAGCCAAAACACCGATTGCTACTTGCTGTACTTTGGACTATAAGACAGTATACAGGTCTCATCTCAATTACCGAATAGTCTCCGTGGCATTCCCACGACAATTGTCCCGAGAGTGACGGGTACCGCCTCACAGTGAAGCCCTAATACTGTACTGCAGTCACTATGTACATTGGCCGTATCGCGCTGTTTAAACTTGCCCAAGTGTTTGCGTTGTGATTTGGCAGAGCGACCGACTTAAGAAGGTTAATCATTTGTCGGTTAATTGGACTGTACCTTTCCCGGCTCGCCTCTTAATCAAATTCGCGAGCAAAACAGGATTCGTCAATGCCTAATCCGATCAGAAAAGAATGGATTAACGCAAGGCGAGTACACAAACGATCCAAACTAGCAGTAGCGACGGCATAAGTACATGTACTGCATTGTAGCCAATTAGGTGGATTCGATTCAGTTGGTATGTCAAATCCAGGGCCGTTTGTAAATAGGTCGACTTAAATACACAAACTACAGAATCTACAGACAATCATAACAAAATCTCTGCCGGGAAAAAAGCGCCACATTTTTGTTCATGGCAGTAATTAGGTTTTTGAATGCGAAATTGATTTGGAAGTGCCCGGACTACTACATTTGCTAGTAAAGCGACTTTACTGCGCTAAGTAGGTGGTTTTTAACAAAAGGTGGATCCTCAAAATATAAAATAGTCCGCAACAGCTTTCATAACTCGACATTGGGCACAGGATAATTGTTCTACTCGTGTTACAACACCCTTTAGTTTCTTATACACTGGGCATACACGTGCAGGATAAACTATAGTTAAATTAGCTATACTTTCTAGTCCAACGAAATATACTGACGTAACTAACTGTTGAGGCCCCTTCCCTGGCAATATTCTGACCATTCTGTCGGTTGCAAACCAATGTTGCCTATTTAACAAATGCTTGACAAGAGAACAAATTGCACCACTAAGCATATGTGGGTGCATGAGGTTAATTGGACCTCGGCCAGATGCTGATCGCAAAATAACGTGACTGGAAGTGCAGTAAATAGCATTTCACAATCGACACAGCGACAACACATGCTTAGAGTGCGGCACAGCAAAAAATATACAAAACAAATATACGAAATAGTCGAAGTAAGCCGCCTCTTTGTTTTAAACGTCTATTGCCCGCTGTCACGTTTTGGTGAGCTCATCACGGCGTTTTAACATTAGTAAGCTGGTTGCGAGGCCCGAAATTACAACGTGTGCTATAATTAAACGGTCCACACTGCGAGAAACACAATGGAGATTTAGCAACAACGAGTGAAACGAAATTCTGTTGACGAAGAATGAAACTACGAGGAAACAAAAACGCTGACTGAGATTGATGCAACATCGGGCAAAGGTCGCCTGAATTGAGCGAAAACGCAACGGTCCAGTCCAGTGGTCAGTTTCTCGCTGCTGGACATCGCAACGCTTAGTCATAATCTAAATGCGATTACGCAGCGGTTTAATTCTAAATCTGTTTATATAGCCCCGTAAATACGATCATCGAATTGCACAGTACTTCGGGCTTTGCCTATTTGTTAGTGGGGGGCTGGCGGCGGTAAGCTAGGCTGTAACTGACTGCTCTCTTTTGTAGGAACTGCTAGAATACGGCTGGTGCCAAACTGCGTCCTTGGTTAATTCGGCCCGACTTTCGTTTAAATATAGAAGCTGCTGTAATCGACTTCCGCCTGTCGCCTCGCCACGTGACCGATAAGCGCGCCGGAGCGTAGCGGAATGCGCGGAATGTAACTCTGGTGTGCATGCGCGCGCATTAAAGCCCGAGTTATCGGCGAGAGTTACAGCCGTCCGTAGCCACTGGCTGATTTGTGCGAAATCTAGACTTTGTTGATAAACACATTGGCCGCACGGGCGTTAACGGGAAACGGAATTACTTTATCCGGCGCTGATAAAGAAAGTAAGAGCCACCACGACCCAGCTTTGTTATGCTGTGCGCGATTGGTATATAGGTCAAAGCCAATATTGTATTTCCATGTATTAAACCATTTGGGCCATTTCTCATTGGGACTTATGTAAAGGTTGGCTAGTATGGTATAATAAATTGCGGTTTAGAACAAACTATTTTGATTTTGGTTAAAAAAAAACTCAAATAATCCATTTTTGGTCGCTCCTTTTGATCTAAAAAATGATTTTTCGTAGAAATAAAAAAGTTAGCAGAACGGGAGCTACTTGCAAGTTATATCGCAAGGGGTTGTTGGTTAAAAAATGTCGTAACTTTAAGGATGTGGTTGCCGTGGGGTGGGCTGTATATCTCTTTAAGAGAGTTCTGGTGCCAATAATCAGTAAAAACTAAGAATTTACCTTCCGACTGGAATAGCGAAGTAGAAGACAGAGAGCATGTTGGTTCGTTTTTCTTTCACGAAGAGATCGGCGATGATGGTAGGAGCTATGGTGGAGTATGACGCCTCGCCGATGCCCACCAATCCCCGCATCCCGAGGAACAATATGAAGTGCTGCGTCACAAAGAGCATTGTGAGTAAACATGTTTACAATGGTCACGCTTTTGAGTCAGTTGTGGGCTGAAAGTTTGGGATATCCGTTGGAAAACACGGTATTTTAACCTCTTTATATGGAAACAGGTATATCCTGCAATACAGCACCTGTACAACCGCGCCAAAGGTTCTTCTACGCCTTATCTAAGAAACGAATAAGGATGAATGGGTGTCTATTTTAGTCTCACGATTCAAAAATGGTTCCAAAATATTTATTTAGACCACCAATTCGAAAAAAACGTCTTTACACAGTGAGGAAAGACTTGTTTATTTGTTTAAATTCGAACCAATACTATAGCATTGTTTGGAGAATTGCTTATCAGCTAATAATTCTGGTTATTATAAATAAAAATCAATTTTTTTTCATCAAAGACATAACATGCATTTTATGTCGTATATATTTAGCATAAAAAACAGTTATTGTTTACTTGCTTTTTAAGTATATATAAAAAGTTTGGAAATTCACGATTCGAAATTATTAATTCTAAATTACAAAACTGAATAGGAAAACAACAAAACTTAGTGAGAGACTGCAAGTGGGGCCAAAACGCGGTATTGACCACCTTCAAGCATTTCAATATAAGACTTGTCAAATAGAAAACTGCGCCGGAGCCGTCGCAATATCCAAATAATGAACGGGAAATTGATTCTGGGATGATATTACAGCGGTTTGGGGTATTTCATATCGAAGGCGCCGACGGACGGCGGTCACATGCTGGGCTCTCAGCAGGGGTGATTTTATTAGACTTTTGGCGGTCTTTCGCAATCTTGATCGATAGCTGCTATTGTGGTATGCGACTCCTGCGCAGTTCGAAATTGATGACGTCATTTTCGGTGACGTCATAACGCGCTGATGTCATTTCGGAAAGGTTTTCGAATTAACATAGTTGATATAGAAGAAACTGAACGATTTCAACCACGTATGCAGTGACTGTAAAGATTGAAATTACCTTGTGTTTACAGTCGCTGGAGCTATTATAGGGCCTTGCACATTTCATACATAACAGATTTCGATCGATCCATATTAATCCAATATATCAAGCAATATTAGGTGAATGCATTGCATACACAACAGCGCAGAAAGTGACAAGGGTAAATATCGAAACCAGCGCCTGTATGGTCAAGAACATCAAGCTTACCACCTGACCACGGGAGCGGTTGTGTCTCATGGCGCGCATACACGAAAGTGACGCCCTAAAACAGCGTCAACCAGGTTCCCAAAATAGGTCGAACAATTAATTAAGCAGGCCCGAATGCCCAAGAGAAAGCAGACCTGGTACAAAGGATATCCGCTCCCATTTGCCAACAAGCAATCAAGTAGGAACAGAGCCCGACACGCCATTCATGCAGGGCGCGAGAAGTCGTTTGGAAATACGACGTTTTCATAAACGAAATTCTAATTTTAAACGTTTTTTGGCAAAAAAAAGGAATAGTAAAAATCAGCCTTGTGTAATACATACGCTATATAAAAATACCCGGCGGATTCTAGTTTGGTTGGGTAAGCCCATTGATGTCATTTTATATAATGGGATATAGGCCTTGTCGTGGCATATACCGACTTCCCGAGGCTTATTTATACATACAGACTATTACTGGCAAGGTTACATGTCATATAGACTATTATTGGTTACAAAGTTACAAAATGAATTTGAGTCACACCGCCGTGGGGAATCGAACCGGCGACCGCACGGATCCCACCCACGCACGTTCGCCGCGTATGTTCCAGTCGGGCGAGACAAAACCGTCACGGTTCTTCGCTTTTCAACAACGGAAACCCGATGTAGCATAGCTGGTTTGCGGCTTTTAAAAGGCGATGTATTCGAGGGGAAATGGGGAAAACTTGGGGAATTTTCGGGTGTAAGGAAATTGATTTCGTATAAAGCGGGAAAGGGTAAGTTTCGTGTTAAAACGTTTTGAAATTCTGATTGATAAAGAAGTCGAGTAATATTTCAAAACATTTACGAGAAAGTACTACCCGTTGTGGTTTTATGCTTTGGTTCCCTTTCCCCAAAGATAACAAAATATCACAACATGCAGTTTATACGACGATTGAAGTAATGAGCAATGAATAAGTATAACAACATAAATTGTACAGGGGGCATACAGCTTAATGCTTGACACCGTTTTTATTACTTAGCCATTTGTCACATATTAAGGTAGGATACAATTTTTCAACTTCACGCACAAGTGCAAGATACGACAATTAACACGGATATGCCAAGAGAATGCGCGTATAGTAGGGAAACTGACAGCAATTAGCTATCTAATATAACCGCCTCTTTATGACGTCATTTAGCGCACAACCTTGCGCTTAAACTAGAAATGGAACAAAATAGGGCACTGTTAAATATCTACAATTCTAAATCGAAACTTTAGGCATTAAAACGTGAACTTATAAGAAAAAAACCTAAAGATCGCGATTATATGGGTTTTATATATACACAACATCGGATTAAGTTCATTAGAATCGTTAAAACGTTCAATTTTTGCATCAGACCATAAAAAAACAGGAAAAATCGCGGAAAACTTACATTTTTCGTCGAACTTCATTGTGAACGGCGTTAACAGTGCTTCGTTAAAATTGCTAGTCTAAACTACGCCTTATCGCTGGTAGCACACCATACTCGGCATAAAGGCGAGCACAAGCGATGACATCACTGCATCGCTATGCGCCGAAACAATGCGGTGTGGCAAAGGCGGTTTTCGGCCTGACGCTAATTTGTAGATTGTCAAAATCGAAATCTCGAACGGCGAACCGGTTATTATGAAGCGCAGACGCCGCACCTACAAAGATCTTGCGGTTTTTGAATTGAAGGGAAGGACACTGAAAGACAAATCCGCTAAACGCACCGTAACGTCGTAGAGTCACCGCCAATAGAACAATAATGGTTAGCCTGGCTGGTCCATAAACAGGTTACCATTTAAAAACGGACTTATAGCGACTAACACATTACCGAAACTTGGCCAGTGTAAAACTGCATAATGATGATATTCAATATTTCTGGTTAAGCGACCGAATGGTTTTCAAAGTCTTATGTTATTTTACAACAAGTGTAAGCTTATAATTCACCGCTTTGCATTGAACTTGCGAAAAGAACACAAAATACTAGCTCATATTAAATAATGACGAAGGTGATATCTTTAAGCTTCAACTTAACAACAATAAAAAACGTAAAACAAAACAAATATATTTAAACGCTTTTTATTTAAATTTAAATCACGAGTCGCAATTTCATTTTTTTACTGCTTACCGATGGGTTGTTGACGAAGGAAGCGAACAGGGTACATCCCGACCAAATGATCATGCCAACCAGCATCACGATCTTACGATTGTACCGATCGCCAAGGTAGCCGAAGACAGGAGCCACCACCATGTAACTGATGATGAACACAGTTTGAAGGAGTCCCGCAGAAGCGTTGCTGATGTTAAAGAATTCTTGGATTTGGAGTAGAACGCCTGCAAGGGGGTTTTAGGGGTAAAGAATCGGGTGGGGTGTCTATTTGTATCGCGGGGAAATCATATAACAATGCTATGCAGAAACGGTATTGGTAGTTAACCCATTAAGGATTCGAATACTAGCACAGTTTAAAAAAGTAAAAATATACTAAAAAAATGTTGTATCGCTGGGGTTGGTACTGAGAAGGCATTTTTATCGTCATGTTACCTCGTGTTACACATAGTCGGGTTATGAGAGCTATTCAACCAGTTTAATACTTGAACTTTTTAGTTGTTTCATGTGAATTTACTAGAGTCAACGGTCGCAGAAAAAAAGGACAGAACAGAGATCGAACCTGAACCTTATCGGTCATTTAATGCCTGTGACTAAAAAACAAGGTGGCAAACCCGGCGGTACCAAAAACTGTAGCAACGTTTTCATCGTATGTAATGGTACTGCAATAGCTTCGGCAAGAAGACCATGGGACTATGACAGTGATAAATTCTTTAATATCCGAATTTCCCTCACGAGTGATCAGACGATAACCGACACCTATTACACAACGTTCAATGTGGATTTCCCCATCAGTAAATATGGAAATGACGCTTTCCTCTTTCCAACTACACAGAATGAGATTCAAAATTCAGGACTGGAAACAATTATTTTTAAATAATTATTTTCTACTTCCTGAATCGACCTGCATTATAAAAATGTATGAGATGGTGTCATAATACAAGACCCCTATAATCTTATAACCTGGCGTAGTGTATTGGTCTTAGCGAAAACCCGTAATAGGTTGGGTTAGTGATCGGTGAAAATTTGTAAATTTCCGTAGTTACATATTTTCGCCTATAAAGATGCACTGCTCGGGCTACACCAATAACGGAAAACAATCTGACCGCACAACAATAGAACAGTTGTATACATTATCGGGAACATCGCGTATACAAATCGCTCGCGAATCGCCGCCAAAAAGGAAGAAAACGGCGAAATCACCGTAAAATCGGCGACGATTATCAGATGCATCAGCGAAGAGCACCAGCGGTGATTCTGCTGGGAGTCCATACCGGGTTGGGTTGTGATCGCAGACAGCGGTTGATGTTTAACAGACGTTGTGGAGCGGGAGTCGACCGAGCAACGCGTGGGACTTCTCGTTAATTATGGTTTATTCATGCGGTCTGGCTCATGGCCTTGCAGAGAAAATGGAAAAAAACTTGGAAAGGAGAAACGATTTATTTAATTTGCATTTGCTAATTAAACGGTTGGAATGTAGTCGCGGCATACGGCGTGGTCGTCGAATTTTGTCGATTTAAATGAAGAAAAACAGCAGTTTAGGGAAATGGGGCCCAAACGGTAAAGCAATGTAGAAGCGATGCCGATTTCACAGATATAATGCGAATTCAATTCAAAAATAATTCTATCTAAAATCCATACTAATGCCGGAAAAGAAGGTAGCTACTGGTAAGGCGACGGCGTATTTGCGTTTTAATTCGGAATTTGAATTAAAATTAAAAAAATTCTTGTCCTAAAAAGTAGAATATCGCTAGCACACTTATTACCCCAGTAAAAGTCGAGTTCAAACGGAAGCTTATCGGCAGGAAACAGGCACAGGGAGTCTGGGCGATAGAGAGAATAATATTCTTCCACAAAATGCGAGCCAACTCCCGCCGACCTCGATTTTGTTGTCGTAATTTCGTTAACAATATGATAAGGGTGGTCACAGAGAGGTTAATTCGGGCAAAAGCGAGGCGCCGTACCGTATATTGGTGGGCGACTGGTGCGGAAACCTGGAAACTGTGGAGCAAAGCAGACAAGCTATCTGGGAGGGGTTTTGTGGGGAATATAAGATTAAATATGTACGCTGCTGGTATGTTACATACATGTGAATGATAAGCAGGTGAACGAGTGCAGACCGTACGCAGCTTGATGACCATTTAAACGTGCATAATTGGAAAAAACGTAAACGTAAATAGGTGTCTCGCATAATCAGTAGGATAATCGTATAAATAGACGGGTGGCGCGCATATTCTGGTGCGTATATTACTTCAAGCGACCATAATAACAATAATATATACCGTGTAAGTGGCTAACGTTCTCAGTGAACGGCTTGACTGGTTGTGTTGGTGAATCGATTCATACAGATTTTTACACAAATAATCGGTCTTAGTGGCCAGTATAAGATAGACTGCATTTTTATACGGTAATCTGTTTATAAATCGGCCGCGTTAACGTTCGGCACACAACCGTTCTAGCGAGCCCAAAATGGGTCAAAAACTTCACAAATCTGCATCGATCGCCACGCTTTTAGTTGGACATTAAAACAGCTCTTACCGCGTGCCGCAAGCCGATGTCGTAAGGCCGGGTGACGTGAGATGACATAATACACTGAGAATAGCGGTGCTTCGTACCGTTGAAATGCAAACACAAACCCCATCACCGCCTTGCCCACTCTGTGAGCACAGGCACCGGCAAACTAATGCATAACTGCAATGCAAATACATCGCACAACATCGCCCGCCGTTACCGACTCGTTACGTTAATCATTTAACTTCGCACATTCTTTACGTATTGGCGGTACGGCTACACCTATAAGTTAGGGCTTTATATAAAATAAACGTCGGCGCAGTTTGTAAAAAAACAACGAATCTTATAGTAAGTTATGAAAATAACACTTGTTCAGTATAGTAATACGCAATACTTCGTACTTGCAATATTATTTGAAATACCTAATCGAACATGCCAAACAGTGTATAAAACTAATGGAAAAGGAATTTTGAGAAACCAAAATGTCAAATTGCATTTTAAATGAAATAGCATTTGCATTGTTGCTATTGTTTCGTGTTGTACTCGAAGCGTGGTGCCATATTTGAAAAGGACATTTTGTAAATGTTAATAAAAGCTACTACTTAATAATCCGTACACATTGCACTGTGTTTACTCACGTTGGCCGCTTTGTTAAGGGGAAGGTGTAAAAAGTCGAATTTCGGTATGTGGTGATACACACGTGCACGGAGCGTTTGATCGGCGTTTCCCTAATTACCAGTCGAATTCGACACTTTTCCGCTGTAGGCAAATCGCCAAGACGAATCACCGACTTTGGCTTGCGGTTCGATTAGCATACAACTGAAAAAGACGCGAGACACCGCCAGTAGCATGTACGACGTGCATGGGAATTATTTTTTGGACTGTTGTGGGGAATGTCCCGCAATTTTAGATGCAGGTGTCATAAAAATTACAAAAAAATGTCTCTTGACACTCGGCATGATTTTTGGATGCATGTTTCTTAAACTTACAAAAAATGGTCAAGTAACTTGGCGCGACAATACCAGTCATACCGAAACTAAATTGAAATGCGCAAGCAAGTCCATGGTACAGTCAAGAAAACCCGAAAACTTTCGTTTCCATTTCCAATTTTCGATTTTTAATACTCGCAATTAAACTGGTTCCAACTGACACCAACTGGCATATGAAAATATTTTTTTTAGTGAACCAGTTTCGATCCCAAGATGTACTCGTCATTTGGACCGTTTCTGTATAGGAGTCGGTACATGTATCGGTCGCGTTAACCATTCATTCAGCCACATGTTAGGTCGTAAAAAAGCACAAATACGCGGTAGCCTACTACTCCTTGCCATGGGAAAATACAGACTTTAAAACGCAGTGGGAAACATGTAGGAAATTGTGCTGCAAAAAAAGGTCATGAACTAGAATTACGTGCTTAACAGAGGTCACTCTCCATGTTTAAACAGTTTATTAGAGGTCAAATAACAGATATTAGATGAAAAAGTGTGTATGACACGGTGGGAGAATTGAAGGATCTAACGGGAGATCGGTGTAAGCTGTGAAACAACATGGCGGAGGAAATTCAACGATTTTCTGGTGGGAAAATAATAGATTTTGCGTCCAGTCTAATACAAATGAGCTTTTTTTTTTTATAATTGATAAGCTGTATGGGCGCAGGATTTTAAAAATTAATTTTTAAAATATTTAGATACCGGGGCGACATACGGATATCTTGTGTTTTTTAATATTTTTATACAGTTAACATTAATTGCCTTTTTGGTAAAGATCCATTTTATTTGATGTACTTACCGGATATTTTTTTAAGTTTTAAGCTGCATAGCGCCTGCATGTGGTTAGATGTTTAACTTTTCGTAACCGGTAGGTGGGGTACAAGAGCAAGCGGCAAAACAAGACACGTAGCGCTTGTAATTACGATGACAAATTTGGCGCGCATTTTAAATGAAACTCTTCCTACACTACGCCACGCTAAACCAATAACACAAAGTAATCAAATACTAAACAAACGCTTTAAATTTCGAAAAAGTGGATAAATTTAATACCAAATGTGCTTTATGATTTTTAGAATAAATTGGAACAACCTTTTAAAAAAATGCATCGTCGTTATAGGAATTAAATTAACAAAATAGTCTTTTAAAAGTAAAAAAGTAAGCTCAGTCAAAACATACAACGGCAGATTATTGTTTGCTTCATAAAAGTGAACTAATAAAACCATAAAGAGAGATTATATTTTGTAAGTGTACACTCAAAAATTTTTTTAGCCACAGGGCAATTATGCATGGAAAATGCGCTTTTTAGCGAACATTTTTTTAAACAGTTCTACGTTATTAAGCGCATTGGAAAACTGATATTATGATTAAATAGACCATCGGTAATCGGGCAATCGGTATTAGGTCGTCGAAAATCAATAACTGATTCGAGAAGAATGGACTTGTATATCGCCACGCGCAATGAGTTGCAGTGTTTATATTATAACGCGTGCCGTGTATACAACAAAATCCCTAAAATACATGACTTTACATGTTTTACACGACTCTGCAATTAACACCTTTCAAGTATATAGAAATCACTAACATGCGGTTTGTATTATAAACCGTTTTTCGATTTCTTAGAAGATCTTATGGAGAATAAATTGAGAAAAAATATTTTGCAAGTGTTAAGCATTATGTTTAAATGACGATCATTGGTAGCGACAAATTATAAGATAGCTTAGTATGTTACAACAACCAAACAAGTTTAGATTTCTCAGAAGATCTTATATAAGTGAGGACAAATTATTTTCTGAATGTTAAAGTATTACGTTTAACTACTATTTGTAGAGGCAAATGATGATATTTTTGTTGTTATGTTAATGACAGAACCTCCTATAACACATATCTTTTATTTCATTATCATCAATTTGCTTTCTTTGTTGTCTGCGATATAAGTTGAAAGCAGAGAATATGGAGTGGGCTTTAATTTTCCGGTTTAATTGGAAAAAATGTTTTCTTGTAACAAAACGAAACTCAGGACTGATTTTTTGATCATTTAAATGCGAAGCCCTGGTCCGAAATACAATTATTCTTTCTATTTTACGGGACACCGTCCATTGCAGGTTTCCGTAGTTTTAACGGAAAATGAAACAGTGTGAACTAATTGTTTATTGCGAATTACGTTGGCAAGACAATAATCTAATTAAAACACTTTAGCACATTGCGCCTACAGAACATGTTTCCTGCTCTGTAGGTTTGGAAGTATAGCATAATGTATTTTCACGCCGCGCGGAACTAGTTTACCTTTAAGCATTTTAATCCTTTCTACATTCGCCGGTTCGTTCCGGTTTCATTTGCAGCTGTTAGTGACGTATTAAAACGGATTAATACCAGGCGAAATGGAGAACTAAGGAAATTAAAAAGGGGTCGAAACTTTAGTGTTGTGTTGGTTACTGAATCGTGAAGTTTTTATCATTTCTGTGGTTTTAAATTCCTTGCGTTTACGGTGGATTAGGGATTACCTGAAAAAATGTTAATAGTTCCCTCTTTTTGAAACTTAATAGTGACCCTTAGAAAGAAAATAAAAACGAACTCAAATCATTACCAGTCCTGAAAAAATGTATACAATTCGTAACGACTTGTCATAAGGTAGATACCAGTACGATCGACGTAGGTTGCGTTTTAGCAACTGTTAGCAGCTAAACGGAAATTAAAAAACGTATTCGAGCTACAAACAACTATTAACGTATGAACTGAGCTTATAACCTTTGATGGCGACGCGTAAGTTGTCAGCGAACAAACCCGATTATGACGTAACTTAAAAGACCTTCAACGTCACGTACCTAATCCCTCGACGGGATAATTGGAATTACACGTCGAAGGAACTCGATATAACCTTTGGGAACGAAAGTAACAACGAAGTTGATTAGAACCGAATGTACAATCTAACGCGGCAAAGTTGATTAGAACCGAATGTGTCAATCTATTTTCAATCGCCAGACTTTCGCTTGATGTTTCGTTATTAACTTGTGCGGAAGGATTTGATATCACTTCTAACGTTTCGCTGTGATACTGTTATTTTTAATGCGTAGAAAATAATTTAAAAACGACCGTGTCGTCATAATTCACATATTTTATAGATTAAAGAACTTTTCTTCGCATATCTAGTTGGGGAAAACTAAAAGGAGGGAAAGCGGGAAGGCGGGAAGGGAGAAAACTGCACACGAAAACAAAAATTGGAGAATCCGAGTTGGTTTTAAACATGGGGTTAGAGTTAGGGTTAGTTCTGGGGTTAAGGGTAGTGTTTGGGAAGGGGATAAAATTAATTCTAATAGTTTTGGTTATCAATTTCCCTCCTTCCCTCCCTTTAGCGTTGCCCTATCTAGTTTGTTAATAATAACTACGGCACTAAGCGTTGACTTCACAGCACACAGTAGCTCAAGTAACCCGATAGCGATCACGAGATAATCTTACGATCCCCCATAACACCCCTGTACTTTACCTAATCCTGGGATAAACTAAGACTTTCATTTTTCACATCCACACACAAGATCAATCAATATCAAGAGATATAGATTAATTATGAGGAATCAGTTATATTCGATTTTCTTATCCAACACCGTTTCGTTATACTCAGTTTTGTCACCAAAACGGCTGATTTTAAGGCATTTATATCACTTTATAGTTAAGCTGTAATAAGCTATATCACTTTATAGTTAAGGTACAAATCACATCAGACTTTTCAGTATTATAACATCTGAACTAAAATGTATTCTTGGCAGATGGTTTGCTGTTCCTTTAACTCGTGTTAAGAGACTTATCATTCCATGGAAACGTTAATATGGCGCTATTTGGTCTAACGAAATGACAAAATAGGAATTATCAACCAGAGAAGAAATGACCGCTGTAAAGAATTTTAACCATTATGGTGGAGGGGGTTATTAGTAATACTTTTTATAAGTTTAAAACTGACGTCAGTCAAGTTATGTATAAGAAAAGGTTGGGGAGTAGCAGGACTTGATTTTTAACCCACACGAACGACTACAATCGGGGATTTTAAAACAGTGTTAAGACAAATCGTCGCAATCGATGTGCTAACATTTGTTTTCATATTTTAGTGTTATTAACTGGTTAAAGACTGACAAAACAATGTAGAAATTTATTTTGTATTTATAAACATACCCAACTCGCTTGTGGAGCGGCACAATTAATGTACAGGCAGCAAGTCAATCAAGATAACTTACCGAGCTTTAAGAAATACCGCAAAAAGAGCAGGGGTAAGCCTAAGGGGGCACATTAGTAAGCCTTAATTGCAGTTTAATGGTGGCGGGAATGTGGTTGCAATATACTTAAGATCGAATGGGATAAATTACAAGCCGTGGAAATGCTTATTTTTTCTTACCCGAGACAAAATGCTATATGTGGTTAAACCTAAAATGACGGCAAATCAAAGCAGTAAAGCATTATTTATTTTACAACAAGAAACGTTATATTCGTCTCAAAAAAATTATTTAAGTATTTTTCGCGGACCAAAGTATGCATCATGTTATTGTGCTTTGAAAAGTGACAAAATATAGAGTAGGCTATAGAAATAGCGCAAACGACCTTATGGTCACGAGTTACGACTAGGCATTTACTGCATATAAAAGGTATTGCATTTCAACAATGACAATTCCACCTACGGGACACGCCTAATTTCATCAACCAATCAAATATAAGTTAGAGCGATGCATATCAATTGTATACTGCATACTGCATGGGCTCGGAAATTACACACGATAGACCGAAATACACACATTTAATTATAGATACCCAATACAAAGTGTAATGTACGTGTGGTATTCACCAAAGCCCTGTATGATAAGTACCAATACTAAGAAGTACCCAAAATTTGTAAACATGAAAAATGCAAAATTCCAGAAAATATTGTTTGAAATGGAAAGTATTTTGGTATAAATGCGATTTTTTCTACATTTTAAGCATTTCCATATTATCAGTACTTTTGTACTTCTATTGTTTTAGTGGCAATTGACAGTTTAATTATTATGTCATGCAATTTACATTTAAAAATTAAGCCTTAATTTCGTTAATGCAACACATCTACTCGCAGTATACCGATATCCTGGTAACAAAATAAATTTACATATTCGGCAAACATTTCCGAGAGTGGAGCTATACTATTAAACCCAATGTGTTAGCTCATTTTGCAGGTTTATACCAGGAAATAGTACTACGGAACTCTAGCCAAGAGTTTTTTACACTTAATGTTTTTGATGATAACATTGCGCAATTATCCCGATTCCAATGCACTTGTAAAGGTAGGCGTTTGATTTTATACAGAAATGGGCACAAATGGTCGTGTGGTACAATGAGGCAATTTTGACGCCCATGCAAATACTTCGATACAAAAAAACAAGGCGGAAATTGCTTGGTTTCGATGTGACCACCGTATACCATGGTACATTAGTATAATATTCCACGTATGGTTAGATGTGGTTTTGATGCATTTTTACAGTACCAGCAACATACTATAACAAAATCAGGCATTTATCCGGAACATGATTCAATACTAAATATAAACAAGAATAAAAAAATTTAAACCACATTCCATTAACATAGACGTACCTACAACCGTGAACCGGTCCATGTAGTTAAGCAGGTTGATCAGAAAGAGGACGAAGACGGAAAGATACTTTCGGAGCGAAGATATCCCGTCGCTTGGTACCTCATCCAACATGGCGCTGTTTCGGTTCAGGCCAACGGGCAAATCTGACGATTGGTTCGGTCTTTTCGGCAAGTTGTTTCGTTGCCGATGAAACCCGTCTCCACTGGTGTGGCGATTATGATGCGACTCGTTTTGAGGCAGAAGTGCTGGAAAATAAGTGGGTTGTAAAAATGCGAATCCGTGAACAGTAATAAACCGTGTTTATTTTACATTTTTTGGCCTTTAAAAGGCTCCAGCGGAAACATTACTATTTATGGGGGGGGAAACAAAAAATACAATGAAAAATTTCAGCGTAAACACTTTCAATGGCTTTTGATTAATTACACAGGAGTTTCAATCAATGTACAATCAAACACCGCAAAGCAAAAGCGATTTGGAAAAAAAACTGTTCTATTTTGGTATATACGTCACTTAATATGGAACAAACATAAATAAGGCAGACAGAAGGAAATAATTAACCGATTTTTTAGTTTCTAGTTGTGGAACCAATTTAGCTAAAACAGTTTAAAAGATTAGGGCATGCCAACTATGTGTTTTAATAGAAAAAAAAAACATTTTGTTTAAAGATGTTCAGCATAGAGTGGTGGAAATGCAGATTTTATTCTTTAACAAAGCGTCCAATCAAGCTAAGGAAACACGTCACATGCATAACAATGGGTTTATTTTTAACTGTGAGGTGTATGGTCGTGCGTGATGCTGTTAAAATAAAATATAAGCATAGCTAGTGCACGATAGTGCAGACCGTTTACTATAAAGGTGACGTCCGCTTTAAGGAAGTATCGTTGCAGGGAAAACCCCTCGCCCTTGAGTGCAATGGCCTGGAGTGACGCTCCGGGTTACTCGCGGTCACAAAGGTGGTGCGAGCAGGCTAACGTTAAAACGCGCGCGTTCCGGTTTAAAACTTAATAGTTTCTTTCAATGACACGCGCACCGGAAAGAAGATTAATAAAGCGCAGGATGCGTCAATACGCGCTCCCGTAGAAGCAACATCATTCATAAATCTGTATTTACAAATTACCCATTTTTAACATCAAACGAAAAACGAACATACCAGTAGTAATTTGTCATCAACGTAACTGCGGTTCTTTATGGAAAATACGTTTATTGTGGTTAACGTGATAAACGGCAGTTACTGTAACCGGAGAATCCGTACTTGACTATCTGTGCCGCGAGATTAGATAGGAAATGACACCTATAATTGGGATTGAGACGTCTTATTTTCGGCCGTGGTTATGATAAGTAGGTTAGTGCTGCGAAGCATTAAACGCGGAATGATTCGTTTGAGCATAGTAAGCTGCCTTCTACCTGAACTGGCTGAAGTGCTTGCTGTCTTGCAATGGCGACTTGTTATGAGGTGATCTGATATTCACATTGACATAGCTCGTTTTATTTACTTACAAGCGTTGATATATTCCAGGAACTTCTGAATGTCGTTTTGACGCATACAAACAGTACCAGACACCAAAATCCTGCACTTAACCCAAACAAAGAAAATAACTGATTACCTCAGCAGCTTAAAGTCGTGCGCAATTTGGTACGGTACGGAAAACAACAACCTTGCAACGCAGTAGAGGCTTGAGCGATTGCTTTGATAAAAAAAGCATGGACTTTGTATTTGCTCTGGTGCCAGTTGTGCTTTAAGTAATATGACTGACATGTTTGCCTGGGTTATTACTGTACATTACTCCCACCTGTATTGAGCAATTTGACGCACACACAAACTACGAGTTTCAGTTTTATACAAATAAATATGTTAATATAAACCATGCATAAGGTCTGTTAATATCAACAATTTTTAGGAGTTCCCAAGCTAGAGTATACTGCGGGTTATTTTTGACAACATTTTGAAAGATTAATCAGTTTTGTTTTTTAATATATGCAAATATGCAAGCCCAGAAGATAAACGGCAAACAAATACACCCCACCTAAGGAGTGAAATGTAAACGTATTAACAAATGTTTATTATTAGACATTTTGTACCACAGTGTACTTTGGACAAAACGTAATTTTGTCTGGGAACCATGTGAATTGAATTATAACCAATAAATATTAACTTAAAAATTATACTGAATTGAACAAAATGTAAACACAGAAACAAGGACAAAGGGTATTTGTAAACATATATCCGACTCTGGAATTTAAAAAAATCACTGTTGTAAACAATATCTAAAAATAAACATTTGTTGATAGGTTTACATTACACGGCTTGGGTAAAATGACATATGTTATAACACAGATATTATGGACAATAAGAGAATGATTTAATGCTATATATATATAGACTATTCAAGATGAAATCATGCACAATAAGCAAAATTCAAAAGATGCTGCTTGATGGACAGGTTTTAAACACAGCAGTGGTAAAGTCATTAAAGATTCGATACTGTTTTTAATGGGATGTTGCTGTGGCAGTACATATGGCTAGATTTTAAATAATGGTTTTCCAACTGAGCTAACAATCGAATAGCCATTTCTGTATAGTTGCTGTAATTTTAGATTAAGGTACTGCACTGAAATCTCGATAAATCTAAATCACCTTGGCTTTATTCAAGAATACCATAAAGTACAATGAATAAAGTGCATGAAAAAGCTTTAAACAGGCTTGTTTGGTATTCACTCAAATCACTCTGAACCCTTTGTATGAGTGGTTTTTTTTAGTTGCTAACAAAACAGTAAATGTTGATGCAGCATTGGTTCTTGTAAATTATAGTTATAATAGGATTAGGATAACCCAGAGTCACTATAACAGGCCGCATCCAAACATCACACTCTTTCCCTTCAGTAAGGTTTTGTGCCCCTTTGATCCTAAGATTCCCTTAAAAGTTAGTGCTGCAGTACCCAAGCACAAAGTTCTGCCGTCTTTTGGTAGAATTAAACCCAAACCAACCTAGTTTAGACAACCAGACACAGCAATGTCCACCAATAAGAAATATAGAATACATATGTACAATATAAACATGATCTTTGAAAATACGGTATAGGATATATTAACAAAACTATATAAAACCAAGATTCCGATAATCTTATATGATATGGCTCCAGTATAAAGCATTCTTGTAATCTCATGAGGTTTCTGCACTTATTTATTTTCAATATGGATACAACGTACTACTACATAAAACAAACGTTTGTATTATCTAACACTATTCTACTAGTGTTTATATAACCGCACTGTTTATCTCCATTCTAGATCAACACTTTTCTGCACAATTTATTTGAAGTCTTATTATTTATAGCACATATATTAATGTGTATTGTACAGTATTGTATTAAAACTGTGTTTTAATAATCATTGGAAGAAAGGCAAAATTAACAAAAGTTGAAATATCTATAAAGATATTTTTATATCCACCATAAGAAAAATTGTTCTTGTTAGAGGACTCGATAACTACCTACATCTTTTGCTATACCTTCCCTGGAACATTTGATTTTCATTGACTAATAAATTCCAAGGGAGACATAACTGTAATATTGTTATAATTGAAATATTATGGTTTAGTAACAAAAACCAGATAACATTGTTTAGCCTGCGGCACAAAATCTACAGAATATCTTTGGTTTTTTTGGATTGGGAATAACTAAGATATGAAAAAAACTAAAATTTGATTTCTTGTGGTCGTTGTCTGTATTTGGCAGGCATTTTTAGAATAACTAGCTAACGATTCTGTGGGGAGAAAAGCACTAATCTTAATTCCAAATTCTAATCAAAACAACTTCTAAATACACACGCTATTTTGGGAAACAAACCACTAAAACTGGAGCAAAACAGATTTTTAAAGAGCGCTTAATACTGTTGTAAAACAAAATATAGGTTTTAAGAAATTTAACGGATCAATGGATATGCCACAGTGAATTTTCTGTCTCATTGGTGTGTTTTGTAATGCTTGGCATCATTTGAACAATAAAGTTGCTTATATTCATGGGTCTGTGTATTCTCAAAAAATGGACTGTTGTTTTGCGCATAATTATACAGACTATCAATAATTATAATCTATAAGTCCAATTTAATTAGATGTGGGTTATTCTAAATTAAAAGTATACACCCAATAGAAAATCATGTTTTTATCATATCAAGGCGTTTTGGAATGAATTTATTTGGATTTTCAAGCAACCCAAAATGCAAATTACTATTTGGATTTCCTGCTTTATGTTTTGGTTTGGTCATGTTTTACTTTAGATTTAAAATATGTGGTTGGTTTCAATAAATACTGCATTAATCCTTAAAATAACATCTCCAAGCTTGTTTGTCACTATTAAAGTAGAAGTATGCAGTGCAAGTTTCCGAAACTAACTCTTCCTGTTGTGTGAATAGTGGAATTTTGGTCTCTTTCCTAAACCTAAACGATGTAATGAACGATGATTAAGCTAAAAGACTAGGGGTTGTTAAGGAACTATCCTGGGCTATTATTTTAACCAGGAAGTTTGTATTCCTACCCATATTGGCAAAAGTTTTGCTACGTGAAAGCAAGTTTTGAATTAAAGCAGACTTTCCTTCTGAGGTTATTATATTGTGATTTTTGCACCAATACAACACAAATATTAATCAAGTTTGCTCTTTACAATGATTAGAAAAACTTATGGATTTTTTTTTCTCAAAAACGGAGAATTGTCATATGAATGTTTGATGGTTAAACTAGGGAATTTAAACACAACACACGGTACCGGTACTTGCAATACAAGTATTTCTAATGCACTTAATATAGAAGCTGTAAATTTTAAAACGATTTCTTTACAAAATTATTACTGGCATTTTAGGAGTACGAAAAAATTAAAATTAAATTTTTCCTAATTCATCAGACTGAATGTGTGTAATACCGTATTTGTGGGGTACTTGTACTCTGTATAGACTGTTGTACACTATATGCAATAAAACACATTGTGTAACAATGTAACAAAAAAGGTACCTATTAATAGCGAAATGAAAGTTACTTTCAAAGAACTCATACACATGACAGCACGGCAGAATAAAAGTAAAGTAGTTTTACAGGCAAATAACAGAAACTTAGAAGGTTACCTTCACAACTTGCGACTACACCATCACTCTCGTCGCTATTACTACGATTATCCTCACACCCTGGGCTTAAAAGATTCGGCTGGGGTCCTTTTGTCTCCATTTTGCGTAAAATATTGATTACAATCAATTCGCAGCACACTTAAATTAGTAACTATACAAATTACAAATTAACCAGCTGCACAGACTAGTTCGAATACTGAAAATAAGATAATTTTGCATCCAGTTTAGTTGCAAGTATAAATGTGCTAAACTGAAATTTATTACATATACTTAATTTATGACCCTGAACATAGCCTATTATGGAAATATAGCAATAACCCTAAGACATTAATCTATAATTGAGTGAGTAGTTTTCCATCTTCTTTACTCCCCGGTTACTTCCATTTGATTTTCCTTCTAATGGGCAACTTTCATGTTTCTTTAATGCTTCTGTTTTTTATTTAAAAACAATGCTAATAAGACACCTTGCTTTACAACTTAATTGATTAGAATATTAAAGCAAAAAAGGAACAAATGACGTAAAGATACTTAAAGTAGGTTAACTAAATTTAACACTAATCTAAACCCCAGAACTAAAGCTTACAAACCACAGCCCTAACACTTAACCCATAGGCCCAACATTATTACAATATTATTTTATATTGCGTATACATCTGTCTCTAGTTACCCCCACTGTCTCTAGTTTTGTTTAATGTCTTTATTATTACTTTACCTTACCCTAAGTGACTAATTAAATGATTTTCGCATTGATAAGCATTTCATTAAAGAGATCTAACCATATGTATAACTTTCTCTTACAAAACCACGCGGTAAAATCGTGAAATACTACTACACCCCGAATTGACTCTTTTACATGACGATGAGAGAATATTTCTATTCATAGGAACTTCTTCATGAGCATGTTAGGTGAACTATATAAAGGAGAAAAAGTTCGAAGTACACGGGACTTTGACGCTGCCTGTGGTAAGATTAACTAGCTTTCAGTTTTCCCTTGTAATACGTAAACTTAGGCTACTTAGCACTAGTCTATTGTGCCTGCCTTTGAAACTATATCTTGATCAACAGTATAACATCTACGGACACTGACCTAGCTTATAAGCGACACGTTTACATCAAACAACTCTCCTGATAAAACGATTCCGATTGTCGTATATAAATGACGTCAGTAAGGTCATCCATATGTAGTAACCCGGTTTACGGGTTACTATCGGTCACTACATTTCCGCATGACTGCTCTCATATGAGGTCATTCATAGATTTTTTAAATAGAAATACCATGAAGGTACACGAGAGATAGGTATACATTTTTCTAGGTACACTTTTTCTCAAATATCCGAATCAAATTGACAAAATATTTTTGATTAAAAGTATATTTTGTAACGCCTATATTTAAAAGCAAGCATTGGTGCCCTGAACTGATGTGTTTTTTTCTCGTTTTGCTTGTTTGTTTTATCACAATTAATCTTTGCATATAAGTGAGGAATATGTTTTATTATCTTTTATGAATTTAATTTGGTTTAGTTCGTATTTCCAATAAAAAAACTGTGTTTAAAAATGCTCATACTTTAAAAAGTAAAAAAGCGGAAGGAGGAAAAGCAATCATCGGTATTACAATATGAAAAATGAGGAAGTAGTAAGCAACAGAACGCTTCAAATCGTTGGTTACATGAGCAATTGCAATGTTTTCTAACTGGTGTTTTAGTCAGGTAGATACATACTTATAAAAATAATTAAAAAAATATCATCATTTGAATGTGTAAAGATAACTTTGATTCATTACATAAACATAAACAAACTCACCTTACTAAACGGTTGTCGACATTTTTACAGTCCTATTTATCAACTTTGGTTGAGTCTGGCGATTTTGGATCTTTAAAAAAACCTACGTAAAGTAAAACACTGCGTTACACGCATTGTATTAGAATATCAATGAAACTTAACAGACAAGGCCTAGTATATGTTAAAAAAACATACCAATACAATAGTTATGATAATAAGACAAATACAATAGTTATCATAATATGACAATAACATACAAATCTAATTACGCAACAAAATCTATCTACAATAGTAAAGTTATACAGTAAACGTTGCTGCTTTGTAACAGTATTGCTAGTGATATCATAAATATGCTAAATTACACTTAACAGAGACTTAGACTAGCTCAATGACAGCCATCGGTTAAGGTATCTTAAAGATAGTCAGAAGCACACATTCCCGATCTGCGTTGATAAAATACAGATCTAACTGTGACAGGAACGGCGCTTCGTGTATCTAATCTTATCCTGCATTATTTTGGCTTGCCAAAGCTATCTGCAAATACCCGCGCTGCCACTATACAATATTAATTCTACCCTAATAAACTTAAGATAGGTTTAGAATTGGCGCACGAAGGTCATTATATTGTTTAAAAAAACATAAAACAATACCTTGTGTTGTAACTTGATATTTTTTACGCCAAAGGTAACGCTATAATAAGCTATCGTGCTACAGT
>CH002658.1:128641-160085 GCA_000149265.1 Ciona savignyi | reverse complement strand
CGTGCTACAGTAATCAAACCCTCGTATAGTAATAACAGTCAAAGAGAGCACTCGAATCTAGGCAAGACATCGATATAAAAGAACACATAATTAAAATCCACAGCTTAAGTTATAGTTGAACGAATATGATTCGGTGGTGTGGAAAGTACATAGTAAGGCAAATATAGAAGCTAAGACTTGTATTATTGTGTTAGTTTGCGAAGCAATCACTCGTTCCTGGCACCAAAGTTTTGTTCGTAACTGCATGTCCAAGCAAACAGTAAATCAAAACGATTTATTTGATTAGAGAGGAGACGTGTATTTTGCTGTTTTGCACTATTTGAAACAGCTAATATTGTATGAAATAGGACAGCACATTTATTCACTATAAGGTACCGAAATAAGAACATGAATTCATTACAAATAACAAACAAATAATTAGTAGATCGTTGGTTAAAGTTTAAAACTTTGGTCTGTACATAACTGGCCACAACAAAAACTGAATTGTTATATGCAGTGGGCTGGCATGTCAATTTTGCACGAGGCCGTATCCTGTGGCGACAGTCAGCGGTTAGGCGACATCTTACAGCACTCCAGGGCTGATATAAATGAGCAGGACTTTGACTGGGGTGGGAGAACCCCTCTTTTCTGGGCTGTAATTGGCGGTAATGTGCAATGTACAAGGATGCTGCTCCAGGTACGTTCTCTTTCAACAATTGGTGTTGTACTAACATGCCTTCGGTGGGAGGCAGGTTACCTGTTAGTCGTGCCTCGGCGAGTAAAGAAAGAAAAAATGCACTCGGATTTAGTGTTAAGAAAGATAGAGGGCTCAATTCTGGCGAATCGAAAAAAATAAGGCAGGAAAAGAGACAGGGAGTAAAACTACTTTATAAAATTAGGAAACTGATTCTAACCCTGTCTTAAACACTAAAACCAACCCCAGAACTAACCTTAACCTTAATTTTAGTACACAGTTTCCCTCCTTTTTTACTAAGTCAAGTTTCGAACCTATGATGGGCTCGTCACTAGGACTGTTTTTTTGTATAAAAGTCGGTATGTGTATCGGTCGGTCGCGTTACTCATTTGGCCACACGACCGTAATAAACCATCCTTGCCTACATCTCCAAAGAGACAACAATAGTTATGGAGTTCTGTCATAACATCACAAGCGAATTTGCTTGCGCAGCTCGGAAAGTTACGAGTTTTAGTTGCAACCATAAGAATAAAGTCTTCATCTTACTTAACCCTGGTTGAATTTATAGGACGTTCTGAACAAATGGCGCGCCTCTATATGATGCGTAATAAGTGTGGCCACTTTAATATGCAAGTATGACTATCAAAAAAGCATGTAATCACTAAAATTATTATATTAAGTCGTCGTGCATTGGAACATTTTTTAAAAAACAGTATTTTGTCCGAATAACAGGAATATCGATCCCGTTAAAAAGATTGACGGGGCAATTACAATGTACAAGAGCTTTTTGGTAATTTACCCGTTAAGTTAGCTTTCTTATTTCAGCCATAGAACAACCGGTTATATGATAAGATTCGTGTAGCCTAACGGTTCACGCGATTAACACGTATTACGATAAATATGCACAAAAACGGTAGCAGCAGCGATCCGCTTATGATACCTTGCTAAAAAAATACATACACGGTAAAAAAGTATGACAAGTTTAACCGTTTTTCAACTACTTTTGTTGCTCTTGTAAGTGAATAAAGCGAATCAGTAACGGGTGTGATTCAGCAAAGGAGCGGTGTCGATCAAGACACATGGCAGTTGGTTGTATAACGAATAACAGGAAACTTCGGCAATGCATATACGGTGTCGCCGTGCACCCAGTGTTTAATAGATTCAAATAAAATATTAAAAACTTCACAATAATACACGACTCGCAGTAATCGCTCCGGTAACCAAAAGCCGACCTTGCCATGTGGTAACACATCATACACTTTTCCGTTCACAGTAGAAAACATGAATAAATCTACCGTTTTGCGTTCACAGGCAGGAGCCAACCCTACGATTCGAAACACAGACGGCAAAACCGTTGCTCACTTTGCCGCCGAAAGTGGTAGATACGATCTAATGAAAATGGTCGTCGATTACGGGTGCGATGTAACCGTCGTGGACAAGTTAGTTTTTTAAATTTCATACGATATCGTACGTAATAATAGTAGAGATCAATGATCAAAGATAAAATCTGTAAGGCATGACCGCCATATCGTGTTATTTATCTTAACTGACCAAGTTCACGGATGATGGGACAAGCCAATTCTAAAATGTCATGTATATGAATTAGTAGCAATGACCACTTGGCACTTCAATTATCCACCAGCAAGTCCTGGCCTTTAATTTTGGCAATCGGGATTGATATCACCTTGCGGTTTTTTACACAATTACAGAAGTCAGGTTGAGCTTAAATGCGGTGGCATTTTAATTCAGTGTGTTGCTTTTTCCACGCTGTCAGATCCCATCCTTGTCCAGCAAGGACGGTCCCATCGTAAGGCAAGTTTTATTAATTAGGCAATGCGCAATCAACTCTTATTGTATCAGAATGAAAAACGTACATAAATTAAAACTATTAAGACAGAGCTTGTGGTTGATGCTGCTGAAGTAGGTGCTTGAATGATGCAAATGACTAAATGAATTGCTCTGAATTGCTAATGAATATTTAGAGAAATCCAAAGCTGCTATACCCATATGTGGGAAAGAGCTCGTGAAATGAATTTTGTGTTGATTAATTCTGTTTGGGTTCAATTTTCATGGTAATGAAACCTGGAGAACCAAGAAGAAGCAATGGTTTAGATTTTAGAAAATTCAAAATTAAACGCAGATTCGGAGATACAGCAATGGACTATGCACTGGTGTACGGGCAACTCGAATGTGCTGAATTACTTAGTCAAGTTCTTCGTGGGGAATTCAGGTGATTTTGAAAACATCCTTTATTAATCCTTTGCGCCAGGATTAATTAAAATTACAATATAGATTACCGAGGATCGTTTTTCCAGCTCTTAGCTCAGTCGGTAAGGTCGCTGGGAGCTTGCATGTATATAGCCTAACAGGTGTTGGTTAGAATACAGTGGACTAACTAAAGGATTGATCAAAAACACGACCTACATCTCAATCTAATAGTAATATACTTCAATAACCCGGCACGAATTAATCTAAACATTGCCCGTGTGATAATGATTTTTTTCATTTACTGCGTTTTCTCATTTAGGGAAATAATATTTTCTTTCGCATCGTTTCACCCCTAGCAGATGTTTGTGTGCTGAACTCCCCATTTAAAAGAAACAAAAACTGTTTACAAAGTATATTTCTGTTCTTACAAATTCAGGCGAAAATTCTACCCGAACGATTGGACGGAATCCTCCCCTAACGTGACCAAGAGAGACACGCACCAGGAAACACGCCGAAGACTGGTCACCACGGCAACCAGGTCGAACCTACATCCGCACGACGCGCAACAAAAGAAAAAGAAGAATAAACTCTTGAGAAGGGGACACAGTGACGTAACCATGTGATTGAGTAACACGCACTGAAATAGCTCCCAGCAACCCGACGGAGATCATTCGACGATAACGGTTTATACGATGGCCGTTACCTAACAAACATAAAAAATCCCACATTTTGTAAGAAATATTATTTATTTCGGATGAAGAACGCTCTTCATTTTTTGCGATAGAATGAACGTTTAGATCAAGTTTGTTACAGAAAGCTACCGAGTATTTTTTTATTATTTTTTGAAGTTGTTTGCTTCTTTGGGGAGTTGTTTACGAGCAACTGACAAACTTGTGCAGTTTTTCTAACGCCGTAATGTATTCTTGGTTCTCCAGGGCGGTGGCGAGATTTTCCAAATCGGAGGCAAACTCGTTATCAATGCCACGGTCCTCCAAATACGTCAACAACATGGCGTACATTTCCTGTATTGGTGGTGTTAATGTAACATTCAGATGTGTTTAAAGACTTTAGGGATTGAAAAATACCCGTTTGGGGAATACTACATGGGTAAGCGTCAGATTACCTCGCGTGCACCAACGAAGGTATTGTAGTTTGGTTACATGATTAAGACTTTCCTTCAGTTTTAGTTCCAGCCATAAATCCATTGGGTCCAGGCAATTAACTTCCTTGCCCAAAAACACGAACCAGTTTTAATCGTACAACCCTTTGGCTGTCAGTTGGTGGTATCAAAACCGGTTTGAGCTGTTTGAGCTGCTTAGTTGTGTATTGGGAAAGACACCTAACAAATTGGTACGTTCGGTCTTGTATCAGTATTGATGTGATTACCATAGACTTCAGCTCTGAAATAAAGTAATTCCACTTGCCAAAAGATAGAAATGTAAGTGTATAGATCGCTATTCCGTGTGAATGATTGTTTGGCCCTTGATATTTAGCTTGGGTGTGCCCATGGACAAGTCACTTAATCAGATAAATAAATTAAGTTTTAACTCTTTATAACATATAGTACAATGGGAGTTTCAAACCTTAAAGGCTGCACCTACCACCTGTAGGAAACTGTTTGATTTAAAAAAAAAAAAACAACATCAGGTTTTGCAACACCAACAACTTTTTGAGTTTTTTTTAAGTTCTTTGACAGACCTTCATCACTTAGGCCCATACTTTCCAGTTACAGGAATGATAGTATATTTAAAAAAAATTAAAAAAATGCAAAATAATGAAACCCACCGAATCTATGTTTTCGGTTTCAATTGAATAAGTTGATTCCTTGATCTCCCCTTTGTACGTGGTGAGCAACCGTATGCTGAATATGTTTTCTGTCGGATCAAAATTTTTGTTTTAAAACTTACTGAAAGCCGACACTTTTAAGATTAAAGTTAACAATCTAGTCTAATAAAAAATACTGTAAGACTTTTTCCAGAATCTGTGGTAGCTATTTGGTCCCTGTTGTCAGTAAACCAGTACCACACATTGTTAACTAGTACCACCTGCTTTACTGGTACCCACACATGGTTTTAAGTTACACAACACATGTATAAAAATGGAAGTCCTTTGCGGCAAGTAGAAAGTCATGGGTGGGTTTCCATTCCATGTAAACAAGACAAATTAATCTAAATATATAACAACATTACTATTACTACTGTGTTTCCCAAAATTTAAAAAATAGTGAAAAAACTTTAAATTTCTTTGAAATTTCTATCTAGGAACCAAGGCCTTTACAACTTTCAACTGAATTGAGAAATATTTCCAAAGCTTCTGAAAATTTTAATATTATATTTAGGATAGGAGGATAGGATATTCATGTTTATCCCCGTGAATGGGAAAACCTGGGGGGTTATCACACGGGCAATCGTCAGATCACCTTGTGCCCATCGTCGGGTTACCGGAGCTATTGCAGTGTGTTGTATATGATAGACACGTTCCTTCAATTTGGTAGAACCCATTAATCCGCTGGGTTCAGGCAATGTCCGTAAAGTGCCTTGCCCAAGGACACAACCGTTTAGCTAGCGACCAGTTTCGCACCTGCAACCTTTCGATTGAAAGGTGACGCACTTAACCGCTAGACCAGGGATGTCCAACCTGCGGCCCGCGGGCCGCACTGCGGCCCACCTGAGATTTTTGTGCGGCCCGCTAGTCATTTTTACTCCAAGTAGTATTTTGAACTTTAAATCTTGGCCCAATTCAAATGTATCAGTCAGCTTTTAGGGACGCAGTAAACATCAAAACTGCAGAAAGAAACCGACGGACGACAAAAACTTATCTCATTGACTTTGTATTGCAGAAATAATATTTTGTTTCTTTCTATATGTGTGTTATTTGTTCCTTTTTTCAAAGATAAAATTAATGGCTTTTAATTGTTTCATTATGTACCCATTCAGGGTTGGAATTAAGGGATCGCGAATCGCTATTAGCGAACCGTTTTCTTAAGTTCACGAAATACAAAATTTAACAAAATCGCAAAAATATAAATTACCGGTACTGATTTCGCGCACTTTTAATAATAAATCCTCAACACGTTAATATAACATCGTTTGCCTTTAACATAACATTTAACAATCACATTACTTACATTTATTTACATTGCCTTTACTTTGCATTGTTGGCGTATAATAAGCATTGCTATCACAAGGCAATAATCGCCATTATGCGTTAATATACCACGATTCCTTTATTTATGATTGGCGAGATGCGGCACATCCCTTTTGAATTTACGCTTATTGCAATTTATCATTATTGTACTACTAAATAACGGTACTACTTTCTGTTTTATGAAATAAATATCTTTCTGGACGTTTAAGGCAATTTATCATTACCAAATTTTTTTTCGCGCGCTCCTTATCCGCGCATTTCGCAAATCATTTCAAAACCATTAATTCGAACCCTGCCCTTTTTATTAAAATTTAATAGGTTCTGCGGCCCATTTAATTATTTTAAGTGACAATGCGGCCCAGTACAATAAAAGGTTGGACATCCCTGCGCTAGACCATCGGGCCGGACATTATTAGGCTGATAAAAGTTTCAACTGAATACAGTAACTAATGGTGGAGTAAAAGTAGGTTAAAGGTCAAACCCAAGCATGTAGATGATTTGATCTATTCGATTGGAGAAAGAGAACCACACTTTTTGTTTTTACATTTAAAAAAATAATTGTTTTTCCATGACAATTAAAAATCATTAAATCTATGACCTGGTTCTGGTTCTCCCTCTGTTTCATGATCAGAGTCGGGAAAGAAACAATCGAACGAAAGGGAATCACTTGACGAGGGCTTCTTTATCAAAACAGTAAAATCGGGTTGGGCAATAATCTCCGACTAGAAAAGATAGAGAACATAAATAAAAATTGTTGCTTTACTTAAACTGAATGCAATTTAGTAACATCATGCCACTACCCCATTTTTAGTTTATAAAGAGAATATTACTGACACTAATCTTATTTGATTCAACATTATTTTAGCTTACAATCCTGCATGTAACACATGATCCAAGGGCAGACTTACACGGATTCTAACTTTTAAATATTGCAACATTTTATTGAGGGGAAGTACCTGTTCATCGGGGTCATCTGAATGAAACGGGGGTACCGAAGCATTTACGTTAAAGCTGACTTCAATTCTGAAAAATGTAAGGTAAGTATAACTAATATATTTCAGGTTAAGAACATAAAGTGCTGGTGCACAGTACTAGTAGCTAAACTAAAATGTAACCAAAAGATTAAATTTTTTCTGGCTTCAAAACGATAATAATTCTAAAAAAACTGGTTCTGCTATGGTTAACGCTGGCCGGTACTGGAAATAAACTAGCACAAAATACAATTTCAGTTACATTGGGTAACAGTGGGTGTGGTGATACCCTGGGAGCAGTAATGTACTTTTAAAAAGGTTACTCTAACAGCCACACTTACTCATCCCCTTTGAGATTCTTGGTAAGCTTACATTCGGCACCATCCATCACACTTTTCCAACCATCCACTTGCGGCAGTGATAACCTCTTCTCTTTTTCTTGTGCAATCTCTTCGGCGAGTACCTTGCTGAATTCTTTATCACCTATCCAAGGGTAATCATTAAGGTCATACAATAACAATTTGCCAAACACAACTTTTTACATGCATTTTGTATGAATTGTAAATTACCTGTATAAATTTAAACTTTATTATGTTTTTTGCCCCTGAATTATGCACCTAACCTCACAGCCAGTTTGCACCGTATGCTTCACGAAGTTGCACATACACAAGGTTCTGTGTTAAAATTTCCTAACCACCCCTATTTGCCATGCTGCAGCCTACTGGCAAATTTGAATGATGCGCTGTATACCGATATAATCTACATAGCACATAAACTAAGTTTTCAAGGTATAAGTACCAAAACTCCTAAAACTATCCTAGTGTAGCGTTACATTCATATTTCTCAAAACGAAAATTCGATGCAAATAATACGTACACAATTGACCAGGAAAAGACAATGTGTCTTAAACCATTGATATTCACCTTCACTATGGAAACCCCCACACCCGCATGTTACGTTTGGCCACGATGGGTTGGTTGAGTTAAGGTTCAACATCCTGGATGATGATGCGACCATGGACCAGAAAGTGCGCCCCGTGTGATGCCCCATGATTGACCCCATGTTGCTTCGGGTTACCGCTAGTCGAGACAAGCTTGCTGTTGCGGAGTGGTCAGTTCTGTTAGTAAGGCAAGATTCAGTTAAACGGTGCAAAGACTATAAAATAATCAATAGGCAGGGAGTGAAGGTAAAATTGCTGGTTCCTCCAAATACTAAAGGACCGCTTGGATCGCATGGAGTGCTTGAATCGCTTACTATACTTCGTTTCGTAGTTACAAAAGCCATGATAATAATGTTAGGATTGTGGTTAAAGTTAGTTCTGCAAGCGGTCTAAGCAGTCCTGTAGTATTTAGAGGCACCCGAAATTGACTAGTCTCTTTTTAGAGACTTGTGTTTTATTTTATTGATCAGTTATGGTTAAGACTGTTCCAGTCTAGGCGATATTTTGATAAAGTTTTTCTCACCTTGCAACTAAACTGCAGAATTTACTGCTGTTTTTTATAGTTCTTTGAAGGCCTTTCGCTAGAGCTGACGCCATGTCGGAAATTAGAAAAATAACCTATCTATATATGCCTATGGAACACTGTAAAAAATATTAATAAAATTCAACGTTATATGGTTATTTTCGCTTTGTCTCCTTTCAAAAAACATAAACGCATGTAATTATAAATACCGGTACGTGACCAACCAATACAATAGGTGCAAACTAGTATCCCTTAATGAACATTTCTATTTAACATGTGCTCAGTGTTTCCATAGACACTTTATAGAGTGAATCTGTGGGGTTTTCAAAGTGAAATTGCAATACGATTTTAGTTTAGTTTATTAATTTTTTGCCCAGTATTTAAAAATGGCAAGCGAATAAAATATCGACACGGGAACAGGAAAAGACGGCAAAACGAACAGTCGTTAAAACACGTCATTGAAAAAAGGATATAATTTAATATGGACGCGGCCGCCAAACCTAGGCAAAAGAACAATATTTAGCAAACAAAAATTAATTAAAACCAAACGATATAAAGTCCTGAAAATTAGTGTGCGGTAAAGCGCGGTTTTATTTCATTTCCAATTTTTCGTCAACGTAATTTATAGATTGCAGCTCTTTTTTTGTGAGTATCTGTTGGATTTTCGTCTTATAATTGCGCGACAGAATACACGTTTCCTTAATTTAATTTTTATACCGATGACCCCCCACGCGTTTGTGTCACTCAATGGACATTTTTCGATGTATAGTTAGTCCATTATGTGAATTGGTCAATGATTTTATTTAAAAAAAATTTAAAACATATTTTAATATCCCTGAAAATCTCAGTGTAGACAGGAGGTTGTTCTATTCCAAATCTAATATCCATTTTTTCCGAATAAATTTGTCACTTTGGTATACTAAAAAAACACAATGGAAACAAAGAAAATTAAATTGTTTTATATTATTGGGGATAATAACAATTCCATCACAATAAACTGCCTAAAATGTGAAAAAATGTTGGATGTGCTAATATTCTTGAGCTTGGTGGGATGATTTATTCACATTTTATTCACAGCCCTGGAATGATTTATTCACATTTTGTCACTGCATATCTAATTTTCTCCGGCTGGTTAGTCTGGCGGTTAAATGCGTCGCCTTTCAATCGAAAGGTAGCAGGTGCGAAACTGGTCGCTAGCTAGTCGGCTGTGTCCTTGGGCAAGGTACTTTACGGAAATTGCCTTAACCTATCGTATTAATGGGTTCTACCAAATTAAAGGAACGTATCTATCATATACAACACCTTTCAATAGCTCTGGTAACCCGACGATGGGCGCGATGTGATCTGATGATTGCCCGTGTGTTAACCCCCTTGGTTTTCCCATTCACGTGAATAAACATAAATATCTTCCTCCTCCTCCTAGGCTAATGGGCTACATTTATGGTATTATGTGGACCGGCTTATTAAAGAAGGCTAATCAGTAATTTAAGTGCAGTTAGGCTAAGTGATGGGCGTTTCCCGAAAATGGTTGATGGTGCGTATAGAGTATTTGAATCTTTTTTATTCGCCTTGAATTTTAATATCGACTTGTATTGATTTTAGGAGCTTAGCTTTAAGTGTTTAGGGGGTTTTAAGTGTTTAGCTAATTTACATACGTTGTAATAGTGTATTATAGTAAGTTAGGAATTTTATATTTTAACGGATTTCCTGTGATAACTGAGGTAAGCGGTATTTCGGCCTAGTGTTCGTTTATTACTCCACAATTTATTTTATTTACGTAGGCTACAACATTTCTTACATTTTAAAGTAATAATCTTTGTCAGTTTCGAAATATCAACTGTTATAGAATAACCAGGGCCGAACATTCGCAAAAAAATAAGATTATTTTTGTCTTAGTTTTGTGTTATCACCATTTATACGCTTAATAAAATTGTATTTATGACAAGTTAGGCATATTTTATTTTTGGGGACACTGGGTAATTTAAGTTAACTTTGTTTTTTGATTCGTGTAAGGAATCTTGGAATTTCTTAGAAATTTGAAGTATATACTCCTTTCCAATCCGGAAATATTGGCGATAAAGCCAAAAATAGGCTTATTTTTTACATTTTTTCTGATACTTAAAGGTCGTTGCAGAAAAAGATCATGCCAGTTAGGATTCCTGTAAGTTTTAAGCTGATTGGATAACCACTTCAAGCAAATAGTCTGCCGATATTACATAATTGTCACAAGCTTGACGCAGAAAACCTAAGAAAATAGGAAAATAATAACATAATAACGACTTGACTGTTATTATGAATACACTAAAACCTCCACACCACGTAACGAGAATTCACCATTTTATCGGAACATTTTGTATTTTATTTGGCTTAAGAAATTCGGTCGGACGAGTTTACGCAGCATGATTTGTGTGAAAATAACTGATATTAGAGTTTCAGTCGCTGTCAGAGGATTCCTGCGATTTGCTTGCGGGTTTCGATCGTTTTCTTTTCTTTTTGAAATCGTCGTCATCCTGAAAAAGATGTGGCTGTGAAACTGAATGTCAAAAACCTATTCAGTTTTGGGTGTTCTGTCATTTGTGGATGGGTTTACAAGTTTACACTTCCATTTATTTATTGGCGCCTCTGACGTTTTTTTATTCACCGAAATAAAATTTAAATATTTTAACAGAAATTCGAATAAATTTGTGAAGTTATTTTGTTAATTTATGGAAACATCGCGTTAAAGGGACCAATACACCCTTGCGCACGGTCGTTCACTTAAAAACGAGTTGATCTCAAATCGCTCCGTAGGAACCATTATTTCAGGTGGGCCAAAGCGATGTGGTCAAACAATCACACCAAGCATCTATGCCTAGTTCTAAAACAAGTGCTAGACATCTAGCTAGGACTGAGTGGCTAGACCCCTCGCTATGACTGCTTCAGTATACTGTGCAAGGGTTGGCGGATTTAACGTTTCAAACGCACAACCGTTTCTCGCAATTTTGAAACAGGCCATGGTTATAACCCTTGATAAGAGAACTAGGTATTTTGTGAAAGTTTCGCTTTTTGTCAGGTTCGCACACGGCCAAACCCGACCATTTGGAAAAGCAAGTTTCTATCTCGGCGGCGTCCTGTTGTCCACTGGACGACACTAGCACACTGCTGTTACGTCAACATAAATTATAAACTAGCTTCCACCCCCTACTTTATTGAGTTGCTGACCAGCCTAACTGTACAGTAATTCTATTGTATTATAGGCATACTGTTGCCCGCATAGCTGATGAATGGTGTTGGGCGACAAGGTAGTGGTGATCACACCGGGGACCCTAAAGGTAAGGCAATGCTAAAGGGAGGGAAAGCGGAAAGGCGGGAAGAATGAAAACTGTTCTCCAAAACTATGGAAATTAATTTTAACCCTTTCCTAAACACTAACCTTAACCACAGAACTAACCTTTACTCTAACCCTATGTTTAAAATGAACTCTAATGCCCTAATATTTATTTTAGTGTGCAGTTTCTTCCTTCCCTTCTTCCCGCTTTTCCTTTATTTAGTTTTTCTTTAAAGGAGCACCAACTGCTACCTAAGCAAGATCCAAGATTCCAAAGCGGAATTAATCTATAGTTTTCAAATAAAAATCCTTGAACTCACCGACAAACTGTCAGATTCGCTTTCTTCTGATCCGCGCTTGTTCCCTTGTGACGATGCTTTACGCGATTGTGACGCACTTCTACTCGCCGACGTCGACTTGTTACGTTTACGCGTGTTTCGGATGTCTCTGTCGAAAAAATATTTCGTTGTTTAAATGGTGTTGTGAAAAAAGTACTATAGAGAAAATGCAATGGTCTCAAACCACAGAGAATCAGAAACTGTGTAGACTAAAACCAAACAAAAAATCACTATGAAAATACTCACATTAGCTTTTTTTACCAAAAGGCAAAAAATTATTTACCAGTGTCACATTAAGATATATACATGTGGCGGTTCGGAGTTATGGATTCCTCCAAATAAGTTAGCTGGTAAGATCAATAAGAACTGGACTAAAATTATAAACTAAAAGTTAATAAGGACGCCCCCCAAAAAAATTAAACTGACAACACAGAGTCCCATTGCATCGCTTAATAAAAACGTAAACACGCAATACCTCATTAAAACCTCGTCCTCCGAGTCGTCGGCCAATGCGAAGAGATCGCTGTATTTGGACTTGCTCTTATCGTCGCAATGCTCTTGCACGTGCACCAGGCAAGCTATTATCGAGTCTTGGGTAAAAACTGGAAAACAAGTTAAACAATGGTACTAGGAAGTGATACACTGTTTAAGCGAGCCACCGTATTGCGGTACACTTGTATAAGCGAGCCATGATGTGGTGGTGTACTTGTATATGTGCTCTACAGTGTGGTGGTGTACTTGTATAAGCAATCCACGGTTTAGTGATCTTTTTTGTATAAGCGAGCGAAGATGCGGTGTAACCCTTGTATAAGGAGCCACGGTTTGGTGGGAATGCATCTATAAGCGAGTTATCAAATGAGAAACACAAAATGGGCCAGAGAGAGTGATGTTTCTGGCTCGTTTAAAAAATTAATATCAAAGCTTGCTTGATTTAACAATTGAGCTCGATTGCACCAACATCGCACAGGTCAGATCTAGAAACCACACAGTCCGAAATCGACTGTAATAAAAAACAGCTGCGAAAAACTTACGGTTGCAGGACTTGGGCAGACCGGACTTTCGCAGGTTGTCTACATGAGCAAGCATGTGAGCTATCGTCGGTTGGGACGGCGGTAACAGGGTGTGCGAGGAGCGAACGCTAATGGACGAAAACAAAAGGTTATGAAACATAACACCCTGATATAGTCGATGTAATGTATTTTTCTTAAGGATATTCTTATAACTTTGGATTCGAAAATTATGCTAGGATAAATACACATTTAAATGTAGAATTTCGAACATATTTAAATAGAAAGCCGAAAATCGTACTTTCTGTAGTCTAAAATCAGATTTCTCTGTAGTCTGAGTTGTTACAAGTGTTTGCGTGTTGTTCTTTCATAGTGACCGGTATTTTTTTTAAAACCAGTTTAAACAAAGGGAACAAACAACCGTTCAATAAAACATTTAAAAACGACTGATATTGGTTACATATGCTACACGTTAGTACAAAGGCGACCACGTGATTTAATGTAACAATAATCATCATCTCCATTGCCTAAAAAATCGTTCACTTCTAATTCTGAATCAAAATTGTGTAAATAGAACCTATCCTAAACGACTGTTAGCACGAGAACAAATTTCCCATTTTTGGAATCAAAAATAATTTTTAATCATTTCCTATTCGAATCGAATTAGAGACTTGATTGTGAAAAAAATAATTAATTGCGCTGAATTACTGCAAGTACGGTAGGCTACTACATGTACTGTATATAGAAGTTGTAATTTAAAGTCAAACATTACTGACACGTACACTTATATTGAATGTTATAGAGTAGCATTTGCACTAACCGTTTTTTTTTTTCCGTTTTGGCACATTTTTCTTGCTATCAACATATGGTATGAAATTCGTTTGGTAATATTTGCACTTGAAAAACAAACTACAGTACATGTAAGAGTACAAAAACAATTAGGTTTGCTTTTATGCGGTAGGCTTTTGGAAATTTACATCGGCATTGTTACGTAATACGAAATGGACACACTTCAGTGAACGCTTTAAGCTGGCAAACGCACATTTAGCAGTAGTATCAGAGACAAGTTTCGTCCAGATAAGGATTTGGTGATATTTCTGGATATTTATGTAGAGACTAACCACATTTTAAACAGACAGTGTCGTATATATACCACTGGGAACCACTTAGATTTTAGTAAGTGATAAATATAAGAAAAGTACACAATACGAAAGAGCGTAGTCTGTAGAAAACGATACCCGGTTTTCAGCTCGTTAAGGCGTCAGTGATACTGTAGTATTCTTTTTCATACCAGTATCGTTGAACTTAAAAATGAGATTTTCGCTGCTATCGCAATCCTTGGTTTTAGGTTAATACAGTACTTATAAACTAAAATATGGAAATACAACACATAAAAAGCTAGATTGCCAAATGGTGATATAGGGTGGGTTGATAAATAGTAAAAAATACCCATTCCCGCGCGGCCTACTAATATAACACGGCCGGAAAGGCTGGCTGCGTAGTAGCCCTTAATTTCGCCACAAAATAATGCCGGTATGGTGGGTTTCAGATAAGTAAACATTATTCATGTTTTGTAGTTTCATGTTTTCGTCTTTTAGTGGCCAGTATCCTCTTTCGTTGACTGAACAGTACGGAACGTCCGATTGAATCAACCCCTCCTCGCAATTAGCCCCACCGGGACCCCCGGCGTATCATGTTTTGGTTAATTGTATAAAAACGTGTGTCCGTATTAATCTAACACGACGCGGAAAATGGTAATTAATCGAATGTAGCGCGATGGGCCACGTTAAATCTACTTTCAACTTGTCGAAAATCGATTTTTGTCGAATATTAAATTTCCGACGGGAAATAAATATTTCATGGACTTTGATAGGAGTGGATTGATTCACGCGGATTGGCGGCGGTTCTTGGACATTTTCCGGATGCCAATGAACGAATTTGCGTGAAAATAAACAGCCGTCGGAACTAAGGTTAAGCGACAAAACTGACTAATTCAACCACTTGGTTAGCTTGCGAAAGAAAACTAATGGGAATAAAAGACAACGGGAAAAACAAAAGGCTGGTTAGATGGGGCAAAATTTAGTTCAGCTCTGTTTATTTAAGATTTACTTGCAGTTTTTTAAACAGGTTTAAGTTTCGAACCCATCGTGGGCTTGTCGTTAGGCCTTTTTTAAATAGCATGCTGTGTGTAAATCGGTCGAATTTACCATTGGGCGACATGACCGTTCATTAGACTTTCCTGTTCCACTTCTCAAACATACGAGTCAAATTTTAACATTTAAATATTTAATCCACAATAAAAAGATTTATTGCTTGTTGGCGGAGAGACAAAGAAAACGAAAAAGGCGCCCTGCGAAGCGAATCGTTTTAAAAAGTTCTTCTGCATTTAAAAGGTGTTAAGTCGCCTGCAGGACGACTCGGTTTTTCTTTGAATTTTCATTCGAATTAAATTTTCCCATTTTTGATGAATCGAAAAGCATTTAAGCGAAGCGTTTGGAAACAGTAAAAGAAGCGTTTCGAAACAGTGAAATATTTTATTGATTTGTCGTAAATTCGACGCGCAATATTCTATGATCATAAACAGTCCTTCCTCAACACGAGGGAGAATTTCTCCTACGTCAATTGGGAATTCCGCGATTTAGATTTCGATGTTATGATTCATTTTTCCAGTTTCCAAGTGTTCAATCATTATCATTTTTTCCACGTTTTCTCTAAGTTTAACTACGCGCGCGCTGCATTGTTTATAAGATTGTACTCGCATCCTTGCATTGTTACGAAACAATGCATTAAAACAGCAACATAATCCGAACGAAACTTACGCGCGGGTTTCAAAAGGACGCATCGGGTTATTTACAAGTTTGAATGACCGTTCAACTACAACCCGCCGGTTGTATAGGTCAACACGTGAAAGCTAAACGAAACTGTCCAAAAAAGGTGAAACTAAACCCTTTGAGACAAAGGAAAGCGCTTTTTTCTGTGCATTTCATCCGGTATAAAAAGCATCATCTGAGTAAACGTATCCATGACGGACGATAACGGTCAATCTGATATATGTAACTAGGTGACAGTTTAAGTACAGCTGCACAGTTGTTGTCGTACGTTTAAGTGCGATTTGGCTGTCATCGAAATGCCAGAGATACACCGACTGAAATCGGGCGGAATTATTGCCTCTCCAGGACTGCTGGAGAGGACCATTTTAAAGTTTTTGTTTATTTAGGATAAGCTTTTTGCAGAATTTCAAAGTGAGCAATGGTTTGTGAGTTTGGTGGTTTTTACAATACGCAGTTTAACACTTGTAAGAGCAAGATCGGTTAAAGTTAAAAAGATCGCTTAGAGGTAAAATGTACGTTAAAATAGCTAGAGGAAAGTTGATCGAAATCTTCCACTTTACGCAGTATAAAATAAAAACCCGGCATAACATTATGGCCAAGACCGGCCTATTAGAGTAAGAGTGGTCAGCTTAAGTGTTACAATTAAAATCAGCCACAAACTAGTCGGTTGTGTCGTTGCCTGCATTAAAATAAGAATTGTATTTAACAACGAAGTACTAGCGGTGACCCGACTGTGGGTACGTGGTAATCTGGTCGACCGGTAAAATACAATTACAGTATTATAAAGCATTCCGTGTCATTTGTATAAAACTCAAAGAAAAAAAGCGCGTGGGCTTATATTGAATCAACTTCTATACTACAGTTATCAATAAGCACAGTAACTAAAAGCCCTTACTATACAACTAAACATGTATTGCCACGCTCTATTTACTACTATTGTTGTGGCAAGGCGTAAAACTGGTTTGTTTTACCACTCAGAAGCGAATGTACGTCTAGTGTCCAACCTTTGTAAAATGGTCAAACTACCGGACAACCTTAATTCCTTGCTACTGTCGGCTGGCAAGACTGTTAAAACCAGTTCAGGGTCAGCGGTGAATATTATCATCTGCCTGTTTACTGTCGGTTCGGAACAGTTGTTTTCATTCGCCGTGTTTAGCTGCCCTTGTACACTGAATTCGACCTCGACAATGCTAGGTAAGTTATTGGCGACTTTTGATCGCTGATATTTAAGTTGTTTTTCCCACAAAAATAAGAAATATATTGGTGTTAAACTAATTTTTATTTTTTACCGATCCAAGTTTCGAATCCATGTCTTTTTTATGGGAGTCTGTATATATATCTATCGGTGGCGTTGACCATTCGGCTACACGGAACTAACTTACTGACATTGATTTAATTTAATTTTAAAGGGTTCACATTTTCAGTAAATTATTGTTTAAAGCAACAAAATACATTTTTTACTAAAAACATCAACAAAAACATCTCGTTCACGCAAGCCAGTTGCCAAAACTAAGATAATCGATATCAAAACTATACAAAATGGGGTTAGCATTTCCTGTGAGCCCTGTTTGAGCAATTCCAACGATTTTTAAGCTGATTATATTATTCAAACACTGAACGATACAAATTGGAATGTCTCCACATTGTCAATATTTCACGTTTTCCTATCTTATAAACAAATCTCCGCACGTGTCGAAAACTAATTAGAAGTTGCTGGCGCTTCACTAGAACGAAAATTTATTTTATTTTCCCACGATCGTTGTGTGTGTTCGAGGGCGTTCGGGTAAGATTTGCGCAATTACTTGCAGAACACACACTGTTATGATTCCCTGTCGTAACTAGCACACGAATGTTCATGATTAAGGAACGAAGTGGAAGGGGTACTACAGCAATCGCCAGAATATGGCATGTCCACGTTCGAGTTACATTAATTTTTTCCACGAAGTTTAAAGAGCACATGCACATCTTTAACGCCAATTATGGGATATTTATGATTTATTTTCTGTTATGGCATAATCGTTTTCTCAAAGAAAGGATCGTTTTCTCAAAGGAAAACGCCCGATCAAAGTTGACACAAGTGCCTTAAACATAACACAAATAGCCAGCCCCTGGTTCGATTCAACAACCTTTCGACTAACGGAGAAGACACTCTAACGACTAAGCTAACCTGCCTGGAAAAATTCGTTATGTTGATCATTGATTCACTAGTTTGCCCATCCGCTGTAGGTGTTGCGGAGAACAAAGTGTACGGTGGGGTTTACATCTGCGTCCCGGCTGTCGCACTTTTCATGCTGGGCATCGCTATGAACCAGAAGACGTGGAAACTGATGACAGGCTGCATGCGACGTCACGAAAAAGCAGCGAGAGGCATCGCGGCCGGTTGCTTGACTCTCATGGAAATTATTATGCAGGTATCACGGTGTGTGACAATTGAATCCAGGACCTCATATTTTGCATCGTGTTTAGTTCCTCCGGAAGACCGTCTAATTTTATTTTTTTTTATTTTTAGGGCCACGGTGGGCTCGCCACATCAAAACACATGTTTATAAGAATTATGTAATAAATTGGTAGCGTTTACCGTTCGACCACAATCCCTTTTAATATCGTTCACAATTTAACTTCAATAACAGAGTCGTCGATCTATCAAGTATTTCAAAAATAACTTATCAATGGAGTTGGCAACTTTTTGCATTTAAAGGCCACATTCCACAAAAAATAAATCATCAGGAGAGGCAAAACTAATAATATTTTTATAAAATGAAAACAACACTGAGATAAAAAAACGCGTGTGCATTGGTATTAAACTTATTAGCAGTCGCTACAGTAGCAATAAAATTAATAAGAGCCGCATGTTACCGACTTGTTCTATACAAATCTCCCATTATACGCGTGTAACGAAATCGAAGATTTAGCTGATTTACACCAAATCAGCCTTTATAACAGAAGTTTGCAGCAATGCACGAAAGTCCGATAAAAAAGTTAACATTAATTACAAATTTCCACCACAGGCAATGGTAGCGCCTTGCGCGTGGATAGCTATAGCTTTGCTGGATGGAAAGTATTATGCTTGTGCGGCAACAGACAACGTCTACGACATGTCGTGCAAAGCGCTGACCAGGGCAGCAAAAAATAAAGGTGAATGCTACATGTGCAATAAACTAATTAGGTGCGTTATTGAAAACGTCCCAGAAACCAGAAAGTTGTTTGTTCAAAACCTACCGTACACGCTTATGTTTCAGTGTTGTTTTACAAAATTCCGCGTTTATAAACCTTTTTTATCCAAATACTTTATTTTTAAACTTCTGTATTATTTCTCAGTGCGCTACACGGTGGGTTACGAACGAAATCTACAGAAATCGCAAACCATCGGTTGGATATTTATTGTAGTGGTCTTATTCATTGGTTCCGTAGTTTATATGATTAACAGGTGAGTTAACAACGTTTAGCGTGTTTTAATCTACATTTTTACCTGCGGTCGCATGCAACGGTGTCTTATCATCATGTGAGCACATATTATGTAGAATTGCAACACGCGCTTGGTAAAATTTTTAGTACTTAGGTCTTAGGCAATGCACTTAGCGGATTTTGCTTTAACCCAATGGATCAATGGGCTGTATTAAAAACTGAAGAATTATTTTGCTTATATTGACTTACAACACACCGAAATAGCTTAAATAAACTAATGGTAGGCACGAAGTAATCTGACATCTGCGTGTATAATAACGTCCCATGCGTTTTCCAATAAAGGGGCCAAACACGTAAATCGTATCATATTACACACTAGTTCGTAACTCCTTTAAATTTTTAATGTGTAATTTCATTGGGTGTATATTCGTATTAAATTAAGTATGCTTACATCAAACAAAGTTGTTAAAATACATCAACTCCGTGTATAATATACACCGACGCTCGTAATAACACCCCATGCCTACAGTCGGGTTACCGAGGGTAACGCAGTGTTAGATATAAGCTATACAATTGTTTAAAAATTCATTTGAGCCCATTGTTTGTTAAATGCCTTTGACATAACCGCCCAAAAAGTGACCAGGACGCAGATCGATCTATTGATCTATGTGGTCGTAACCATCGTTCTTAACCTCTCGACTACAATATTAATCCAACCACGAAAAGAATCACATTTTTATATTATAATTTCGAAAAGTAATATGCTTCTGACAGACTTGTATTGGAAAATTAAAGTCGCTTGAAGACACGCATCTCTAGTCATTGAAATAATATCATTATCTTACAGATGGTTCTCGAAACTGACCTACCTACATAGGAACTACATGCTCTGGTATAACGAGATTGAGGACAAGAAATTCGAAGCCCTAGCTAAGGAACAAGTAGGGACCGATTTCCGTCGCTCATTAAGTTTTAAACTATCCAATACGTTTACATTTCCTTAGCTCACAAGTTTATGGTGATGTTAGTGGTTTAAATCCATTTAAGAGTTGTAATGGGCTTTATATTGGTTGACAGCAATACTTTTCCTTGCAAATCATAGTAACTTTGCTTAGGTTCGACGGGCAGTATGAATAACCATTTTGATATAGACGTGTAACTGAAAGTACTCGTTAAATGTATCTCTCTTCAGTTATACCCCAGCATATATATAGTTTGTGCGAATAAACCTTAAAAAATGTCAAAAAGGCAAATCATTTTTTCAGATAGAAGACGAAGCAGAACAAAATATCAAGAACTTTCTGGCAGAGAAACGGAAGAAACTTAGCTGGGACAAGATCTCTACAGTTTTCAATCTCGTGAGAGATAGAGGTGGTTACGCAATTTACAGGTAGGACCAACGTTGTGTTTCAGATGGCCACACTTTTGAGTTGAACATAATTATCATTGGCCGCAAATAATGGATGTTGTACGGAGGATTCTTCACATCACCGGAATATTGATATTAAAACAAATCTACCTCAATTATTGTCTTGTCTATACGGGGGATATATTTCTCCCAACACATCATTTCAAACTAGACAGCAAATAGGCGAACAAAAGGCGTAAAAAAAACGAAATTTTCAAGTTTCTTTGAAGTAAAAATGTCAATAATTTTGACAGTCGACTTGATGAATGGAACGAGGTCCATCCGCTGAGTGATAATGACAATGATGATCATAGCAAGTCCTCCGGAGGCTCCAAGGATCAGCCTCCCAGTGTCGACGATGCTGGGTTCGTGTCCTCCAACGAGATCAAAAACGAGGCGCCGACCTTGGATGCGAACGGCATCGAGATGCAAACGATCGATAATTCCCGCCACGTGAGGACTCATCTGGGGAGAGACTCTTCTACGAAACCGCTTCTAGAAGTTGACGGCATCACGAGAAAGGAAAAATGCTGATATAGAGTCAAACAGGAATCAATTGAATTACTGGGAGTGAGATAGACGTGCTTTTCGGTGGTTAGAATGGAAAATATCAGTAGAACGGTCAAATCCTGACGAACCTACCACGCCTTCTCGGGTTATAGACTCTCATTGAAGTTATTGAACAAATAGAAGTTTACGTATTGATATTTAATGATCATTAAATCCATTTGCGCATTCATATGGATTTCTGATGCAGCACATTGAAAAACATGCACAAAATTCTGTGACATATGATTTTGTTTGATTTACAAGATAAATTTTATTTTGCTTATAGATGTGCTAAGCATTTGTAGCGGTTTACAATAACATAAATGCAGATGTTTTAAAACATTATACAGCGTTCAACATGACTTTTCTATTCAACGTACTTTCTAAGCTAAATAGCAATGAACTGTACCGTCCAAAATTTAACTTGTTACTGTGGACTCTATTCTTCTTGTTCCTTTTCTGCTTTGCGTTTATTTTATTTCATTTTGCATTTTTTTTGCCAATATTTATTTGCGACTTTCATTCGAAGTATATGTGTTTACGCACTGAGCACTCTCACGCAAAACACGCTAGACGCTTTCAAATCGACTGGATGGGTTTGACTAAAACCAATAAAACTAGATAGTACAACCGACAGGATATACAACCCTGCACCCTGCAAAAACTGTACGTTTTCTATATAATGTTATTGAACAGGGTGGCGCCGTATTGCAGGGCGAGGGGGTAATGGAATTTACCCTGGCGATCGAGGGAATGCGGGACCGTATAATAAGGGTAATTGTTATCTGGCGCCCAAAATGATCAACCTATCTGTGTCCTACTTGTTTAATAGCTTAAAAGAATGCTGACTTTTTAAGTCGATTAAAAAAATAGCTCTGAATATTGGCACAGCCGGAGAGTTTCCGCCGCTATTGAAGTTTGTTGATTTACAATATGCACACGCAATGCACGCTAAACACCTTACAACCCACATAGCATATGTAAGTTAGTTTTATCAGCATTCGCCATACATCTGGTGACTCTTGTGGTTAAATTAACGATTTCCACATTTTCCGAGAATAATTAAACGGCTCCATACAATTTTGTTACGTCTCTTAAGGCACCATTATATTGTCAGCTATATGTACAGCATAACGTAAGAACATCAAAAAATATTGCATTTACCCGAACGTAGACTGGAATATAAGTCACAACGTATCATAAAAATAATGATTCTGCGGTTGGTAGTATGCTTGCGCAAAAATGTAAGCGGCAAAAAAGCTGGGAAAATTCGCTTTTTCAAATGAAAAATTTTCTGTAGATACAACAAAAAAAGGCAAATTCGACTTCGCAGTAACCGAAAAACTGTAGTCTGCGCAAGAAAAACGCCTCGATTATACGCAGCGGGTAATAAATCAAAGTGAAACTGATAGTGTTACTTACCTTGGTTCTTCGGAAAATAGGGCATGCATATGTACAAGTTTGATGATTCGAGGTTTCACAATTGCTGAAGCTGTGCCTCGGAATACAGCCGAGCAGAAGGTTATGTTTGCGTTCACATGTCATAAAAAGCATTAGGTACACATATTAAGCAGAAAGCAGAAGGAAAAAAATAACGTGTATAAGATTCGAAGGAAATATTGCAATGAAATATAGGATTAAAATAAATAAAATGTGGACCTGGGTTTCATATTCGGCCGGTGTAAGAATATTCATATGAGTATTCACCAACATGAGTTTTAACCCATGCAGGTTGCAACCCGCACAAGTATCAACCCACATGACTATTAACCCGCACAGGTAATAACCCACACACATAGGGCTAAGTCGAAGAAATTTTAAACCAATACAATGGCCAACGAATAAGGAAACACTTGTATAGGATTCAGAAAATGAAAAAAATTGAACAAAAATTGAAGAATTGAAATTGAAATGTGGGGCACACATTGCTACAACCCAAAAAATGAAACTGAAGTAAAGTACACTTTAAAACGACAAAAGAGAAATCAAATGCATTGTTTTTCTTTAATTTAAAGTACACAATCAATCAGTGTCTATATAATAAATATTACCATAAATATACCACCATTTGCGTTTGCGCCAAATTGCTGCATTTATGAATATGAATACACGATGTGAAGCAACAGTAATTTAAAGTACATGATGGTTTTGATAGTTTTAGCAAAATACAAAAAAGTTTTTAATAAATATGGGTTAAATTGCTTCTTAAAATTCTCTGTTAGTGTTTTGGTTTAACAATTTACCCCCAAAATAGTACATTGGTTCAATGTGGCAATTACTTTATATGTACAGTTGAGTTAAAAGGTTAATTGTTTTGGAGGTATTTTTTAAGTGTTTGCGGGAAGGGAAAATAGTGGACTACCAAAAATGACTAATTTTAGAACTTAAAAATTATTTGCGGTTTAAGAAAAAGGTTTTGTGGCTGTTCGCTTAAAATGGGTAAATGAAAAGCGTGGATTCGTGCGATAGTCCAACATGGCCGGTTTAAAAGCTTGTTTGTGTGATGGAACCAGGAAGTTTAAAAGAGGGTCATCTAAAGCATCTCAGGGAAAGGGGTGGATCACTGCATGACGGCGTAAGTGTGGCTTGTGCTCCTCGCCAGCGGCTGGAAGGTGGAAAGGGGTCGTTGACCCGAGAATGACCTCGTGTGAACCCAAGCGTAATGTGTGACGTGGATTCTGTCGTCGTTGATTGCCCAGATGCAGTTGTTGTTCGACTGGTTGTTAAGGTCGTAAACGTCGGTTTCGTTGATGTTCAAACTGTCCGCCTGTCGCAAAAACAAGGTTAGTTCACTAACCTTATATAGGATAGGATAGGATATTCATGTTTATCCTTGAAATGGGAAAACCAAGAGGGTTAACACACAGGCAATCGTCAGATCACCTCACGCACTTAACCGCTAGACCAGCCAGCAGGACAATATACCTGTGCTTCTTAGGCAAGAATGATAAAATTCTAAGCAAAGTTCTAACACATTATATGCAAACCATATTAATGTGGGTTTAAAATAATGTTTAGCAATTATGGAGAAAGCCTAAACAATACTAAAAAGTAGTATTGTTTAGGCTTTTACATTTAAATATTTGCCATTGCGCCATACAATAAATTTTAACATCTTTGTGTGGGGGAAAATACAATTTCTATGACACAGGGTTACCATCATATGATCTGATGCCCTCAGTCATGTTTTTGGAACTATACTAGTGTATTAGGCATTTTTGATACAACAGTTTTTAAATTTATTTATTCAGTTATATGTGATGAATCCAGTCAATATTCAAATGCCTTATGATTAAAGTTAATGGTTAGAGCTGAAACTACGTATCTGACGAGTTGTAACAACAGGTCATATCTCCAAGACTACCCAATACAATACACTGGTGAACGCTGATTTAGTATAGCATAATTTATTATGATTTATCCGTGAATGGGAAATCGCAGGACAACACATGAAATGGTCCGCCCGGTTAGTCTGGCGGTTAAGTTCATCACTCAAGACGGCAGTTGGCGTATTACAGTGCGTCTATCCCATTAATGAATTGCGAGATTTATATCTTTAACTGTATAGACGTTCCCTTAGTTGTCTTTTCATTTTATACATTTTTTGTATTTTAGAAATCTAATATCCACTAGGTAAAGTGGATTTCTTTACTCCCACACAATGTTAGACGAAATAGACAGAACTTACAATCATTTGCTCAGCCCAGTTGGTGAGCTCTTGCAAACCCACGTCCTCGTTGTTTACAGCAACATTTCCTGCAGCTGCCGAGGTCTGGAGAAGCATGCGGTAATGTTATCAACATGAGGTGTATATTTATTGGACTTAGGATAGGATAGGATATGATATTCATGTTTATCCCTGTGAATGGGAAAATCAAGGGGGTTAACACACGGCAATCGTCAGATTACCTCGCGGCCATCGTCGGGTTATCGGAGATATTAAAGTGTGTTGTGTATGATTCACACTTTCTTTCAAAATAGTAGAACCCACTTATCTGCTAGGTTCAGGCAATGTCCGTTAAGTGACTGCCCAAGGACACAACCGGCTAGCTAGCGACCAGTTTCGTACCTGCAACCCATCGCCTGAAAGGCGACGCACTAAACCACCAAACTAATCTGTCAGACTTAAGGACAGGTTAGCTCATTGGGTAAAAAAAGACGGGTTTTAACCAACAGTTAGTCGGTTATGAGCTTGTTAAAGGCATTGTTGCAATGTGCCTATATCCACAGTGGGTTAGCTTAATCAGTTAGATGGTCAATGGTCTACAGATAACTGAAAAGTTGTGTGATCAAATCTACCCGCTGACTGATGGTTGTATCTTTTGGTAAGGCACTTAGTAAAGATAGCCTGAACATAGTAATTGATTGATGGTACAAACACTGTTGGAACGTCACAAGCATACACAACACACTACAGTAGCCCTGGCAACTTGACATTGGGCATAAGGTAATCTGTGAATTTACTGTAACATAACGTTTGGCTGTTCAACTCACGGAAATAAATATTATAAATATCATCTTCATATTTTACCTAATATCGGCAGACAAATGGAAGAACTTTGATGTGATTAATATGACCCATAGAATTATTTTTATTTTTCACTTCTTCTTTACAGCAATTGAGGTTGAGAAAATAATTTTGGTCAATCCGGTCAGCAACAGGGAAATGTGGCAACACTTAGTTAAACCACAACATAAAATCACTCAATACAGCACAAGTTGACACACGAAATAGAAACTCACCGAAGCCATTCCTGCTTCCATTGCAGCAGTGCCTTTCTTCTTTCCGAATAACCGCACCATCGGCACATTGTCTGCACCTGTAAATGACATTAACCTCCCTCCATAAGTGAGTCAGTGATAAAAAATGGGCAGTGAACGTTGGATGATTCATAAGTTTGCAGGTTGAGACAAAAAATGTTTTGCAAACATGTGTAAAGTAGGATCCACTCAAGATACATGATATGATCAGACTCATCCAAAAAATATGAAAAGAAAAGGAAACCCCCTGAAGACAGTACCCTTACCTTCGTTATCATCTGACCCTCCACCACAGCAACCAGTTGAGCTGCTGGAACTGACTTTCAGCTTTGTTTGACCTCTCCACTGTGAAGGAACATTGTCAATTATTTCATGCGTTGCTACCATTATCCTTTAATGCAGTAATTTGTGCTAATTTGTTCTTTTAGCATTCTCCCTTAATTTTTGTCAAAATTGTATAGTAAAAGGTGGTTCACGTCCACATGTTTTACGTTAAAGTGGCTCAGATGCACAGGTTTTACTTCAATGTGGCTTTAATACAGAGTTTTACTTTTAAGTGGCTACACAAGTTTTACTTGTCATTTACATGTTTCTACATCTTTTGCTAACAATTATTTTGAATTATTTCGCCCGTTTGCTTTCTTTCTGCTGCAATTTTCATGAATATCGTGTTTTAAACGTAAAAATGACCCTACTCACCAGTATCATACCGAGAGCTCCGGTTTGGATGGTGTAGATACAGAACGCCGAGGTGGCAGTGACCGAGCGGGTCCCAGCGGCCCCAGCAGCTGCCCCGCAACACCACCCCACGAGCATGTACACCACGGCGGAGAGTAGGGCGCCACCGGCGATTGCGGCGATCACGATCAATAGCGGGAGGTTGCTGAACCCAGCGGTGACTGACGTGCAAGTATTCTCGTTGCACGAGGTGGTGCGAGTTTCCTGGATGTGATGGCCAAAAATACAAATAGTTAAAAGCAATTTGGTGTTAAAGTATTGGGCTTTTTAAGATCTGAATTTCGGTTTTAGTGTGCTCGAGTGGACACGCTCCTACTGTTGTATTGTAAAATGTGGGATTATTAGCAAAAAGGTTGTTAAATCAATTCCAGCCACCTAGTTCTGGGGTTAGTAACTTTTCTAGTCTGTGGGCCAGATGTGGAAAAATAAACGCCTTGGTGGGCCAGATTATTACATGAATAGTATTCAATATCCTAACTACATATTTATTTACTAATGCCAAGTGCTACATTACAGGGTATGGTTAGATACAGTCTACAAGCTGGTCAAAATCCCTTCACGGACCAGACCCGCAAACTGTATGTTGCCAATTCCTGATCTAGTTGGTTGTTCCCTATACCTGGAAAAAATTCTGATAGACCTAAAAGTTCTGTTGTAGTTCTTTTTTTTATCAGTATTAAGAATAACAGTATTGCAGCCCTAGTTGGAACACATTAAAAATCAGCATATAAGAAGCACTGATAATAATACTTAACACTTACGGTGATATTGCAGCCAATAATGTTGCAAAGTCGCTCCTGTGTTTTGGTGCCTCCACCGCATGTTACACTGCATGCTGATGTGTCGTTCCAGGAACCAAACGTGCACGGCTGAAAGAAATGGTTTTTATCGCTGATATCGGTGGATTTTTAATGCAAACTTGGGAGTTCATTCAGGATATTCAATTTTGCAAATTGTATTCTTGTTTTTATGACTTGTTTTTTTTAGGGGGGCATAATGAATGTACCATCATTTGCCTATCAGATTGTTATGTGTGGAAAAGCTGCTTGTAGCGTAGTAAACACAACTATTGCTTATAATACGATGAATAAATTTCTCACCTGGGATGTGCAGTTGGTTGTTCGGGTTTCCTGTAAAACAAGGGAAATAAATGTCAGAATATATTTTTAGGCAAAAAAGGGTATTTGGAAACACTGTTTTTAACATATATAATGCAATGACTAAAATAAACGTGTTTCCACATGTGTAAATTGTTGTTCTGCCAACTGTGTAAGAGCGGTAGTTGTTTTGACCTAAGTTTAAGATATGATATTTATGTTTATCCCTGTGAATGGGAAAACCAAGTGGGTTAACACACAGGCAATCATCAGATTACCTTGCGCCCACCGTCAAGTTACCGGAGCTATTAAAGTGTGTTGTGTATGATTCACATGTTTCTTTAATTTGGTAGAACCCATTAATCTGCTGGGTTTAGGCAATGTACGCAAAATGCCTTGCCCATGGACACAACCAACAAGCTATCGACCAGTTTCGTACCTGCAACCTTGTGGTTGAAAGGTGTCACACTAAACCACCAGACTAACCAGTCAAACTGTTTAGTTCTTAACGTTATAATTGCTTAGTTAATGCTATTAAAAATAAGATATTATAACGTGTGAATTAGAGGTAAAACCACAGTACACCGTGACATTGATCTAAATGAAGAAAAAAAACGATCAAAATCAGGCTGCAATCGCGAAACCGATACATGGATGTGTTTTTTTATGACGATTTTTTTTGTCAAAAATGCAAATTTTAATGTTCACATTAAACTAGGGAAGGGTATATATGATATTATGATCAGTTCAACTACCACAAAAAAAATTAAACATCTTAAGAAGTGCTAAACACTTAAATAAAGATTATAGTGTTAAAAACTTACGTTGGCGGAACTACAGTTGCTGCCTGGATTGCAGTTGCGTTGTTGTTGCTTTGTACCGGCCCCACAAACAGAAGAACAATTCGAGATGTCAAACCAAGGACCCATTGCACATTGCTGTGATGAAAGTGGTTAAGGTTTGCGTGATTTGCCACATACATAAGGTGATAATTACTTAAATCAGTGGTTCTTAAACTGGGGGGCGCGCCCCCCTTGGGGGGCGTGAAAGCTTTTCAAGGGGTGTGCGAGCATGACAGTGACATATTGATGAAAAACAGCTCTAAATTACAGTCAAACCTCGTATTTCTCGTTAACACTAATCCAATAGATTAATCTGTGACCTAGTTTTAAAAAAAACAATTTTTCTGGGTTATAATTCGTTACTGTTTCAATTTTTGCTGTCTTTTTTATATCGACACATCGTTATATGCTTCCGCTTCTATTTTTCGTAAATTTGATTTTTGAGTAGGTGAGGCGTGAGCATGAATCACAAATCTCAAGGGGGGCGCGACTGAAAAAGTTTAAGAACCACTGACTTAAATCATCTTTACGGTTAAGAATCTCTCATAATTCAATTATTAAAGGTTCAAGAAACTTTACATAAAAATGAGGATAATAATTAATTTTTTTAAACATCATCAGAAATAAGTATTATCATACAAAGTACAACAAATGTAAGGCTAGAAAATCTGGTCTCTGAACACAGATTTTCATAGGCGCTTATATTTTTGTGGCTGTACATCAAACTTATAATTAAGTTTTAAAATTGTGGTTAATCCGATAAATTTAAACTTATAATTACATACAAAAGAAAAGTTTGCGTATTATTTATGTTTTCCAAAGAGAACATTTTTAATTTATGGTATTAACTACAAAAATCTCGCGCTTACAGGTGCAATTACAATTATTGTTTACCACTTTTACCCATAACACTCTATACCACTGTGAAATGGCATGAGAAGTTATGTTTGTTTTCATGCTAACTAGAAAAACAACTGTAAGGTGCAATTAAAAAATCTGCGTGAAGTTAATACTTACTTGTGTGTTGCAGACAACATTTCTGGTATTCTGAAATAACAAAATTAAAGATTTAGTGCACAAGAACATTGTTTAGAAGGTAATGTCCACACAGAGGACATTTAAAAAAAAAGAAAAAAAATCAATTCAGGATGAACAGAAAGTATAATACAATAGAAATTATACATGGTTCGCGTGAAGCTTTCGACAGTACATGTTGTTTTTTTGGTATAAACATTAATCAGTAACTGCTTCTGAATATTTTTAGTACTAAAGCCACAACAAATTGTTTAACTAGCTTGCTATGAAGTGATACGCAGTCCTAGGCTAGTTAGTCAGTTGTGTGCTTGGGTAGGCACTTAACAGACATTGCCTGAACCCGGTGGAATGATGGGTTCTACCAAACTAAAAAAATGTACACAACACATCGCAATAGCTCTGATTACTGATTACCCGTGTCTTAACGCCCCTTGTGTTTTCCCATTTACGAGGATAAACATGAATATCCTTTCCAATGGACTGAACATTTCCAACCTTCCAGACGAACACAAGTAACCAATGCTACTTACATTGGGCAAATGGCATCCAGATGTGATGCATTGTTGAGTTTGTTGTTGGACTCCTTGTCCACAAGTGACCGAGCACGCTGATGCATTGATCCACGAACCAAATTGACAGGTCTGAGATGGGAAAAGTAGATTAGTTCAACAAAACACAAACTGTTATTTCAGAATACAAAGTGTAAACTATTAAAATATGTTTGTGAAAATTAACCTAACAACATTTGAAACATATATTAACACGAAAAGGTTATATTGTTTTGTTTTTTGTAATTTTACGAGATTAAAAAAACACAGCTAATATCTTACAGAACATGTCAAGACTTTTAATTTAAAAGGTGATAGGTTAAAACAACACTGTCTGTGTATCTGCAACATCCTCAGACATATATCTAAACACACCCCCTGTCTATCTGCAACACAACAACTGTCTATTTGCAACACACCATCTATTTATTAGCAACATGCCACCTGTCTATCAGCAACGCATCATGTGACAAATAATCAACCTATCACCTCTTTAATTTCAAAATCAAAAAACACAAGTTACTTACCGGTTCTACGCAGTTTACTGTTCGGGTGTCCTAGAAAACAAAAACATCATATTAAGGCTTGGATGAATAAGGAAAGTGACAACAAATATAAATGGAACTTCAACAAAAAAGTGAAAAAGGTGAAACAATGCTTTTGCTTTTACTCCATGAGGTATGTCTATATGTCTACTTCAAATGGGCTTGGTTCACACAATAATGACTTATATATGTGTATGTATGGCTGTTTCCCTTTGGTGCATTTAGCGAATGTTGCCCTGACCATGGGACTATGGCCTAAAGATAAGATAAATAACTATCGTTGTCCGAATAACGACAACATAAATGAATATTCTCATTTGCCAACGGTTCCCAAAATTTTGAAAACTGGCAATTTTAAATTTTCCATTTTAGAAACCCTCCCTAAATGCAGGAACTAAGTAATCTAACTCACATTGGGGGTGCAGCCAGTAAGAGGATTGCAATTCCTCCCTTGGGTTTTGGTCCCGTTTCCACAGACCACTGTGCAGTTGGAAGTGTCAAACCAGGAGGCATTCCAACACGCCTGTTCAGGAAAAGAGAAAATTTAGAAACCAGCGTTTGGTGGTGTCAA
>CH002658.1:105804-128280 GCA_000149265.1 Ciona savignyi | reverse complement strand
CCAGTTCGTTAGACCCACCATTGTACACATATCTCTCACAATGCAAAACTATAATGGTCATGCTCACTTCATTATAATTTCTTACAACATATTAGATTGGCCCACTTACATTGGGCAAATGACATCCAGGTGTAATGCATTGCTGGACTTGGTTCACGGTACCCCCTCCACAAGACGCTGTGCATGATGATACATCAATCACGGAACCAAATTGACAGTCCTGATTGGGAAAGTTACCTTGTTAACATTTCAAGTTGTTCACATGTCATCTCTGTTTATCAACATTTATTTAGTTCTGTAGACTTGTTCACACAATGAACTATTACTAGAAGTATTTAAGTTATAAATTTGTGTAAATTAATTGTGATCCAGATATCTAATTGACCCACATTTACGCTCAGAGTGATATTTCATGAGTGTGATCAAGTTATCTACGCACCTAGGGTCTTTTATAACCGATTTGGACCACAGTCATTCAAAGGGTAATAGGGATAAAGTATATAATGAGGGTAATCTATGGATCCAGGTTATATCACAAAACAACACAGGAACACCCAATTTTCCATCTGGTGAACTTACAAGTTGATGTTTCAACAAGAGAAAAATAACAAACCTGTGTGTTGCACGGTCGCAATTCCGACACTGTTGTACCATCCACACATGCGCTTGACACAACTCCATTGAACATGCACGTTTTGGTGAAGGTCTGCGATGAATTCAGAAACAAACAATTCATAACTTTATTTTGAATAAAAAAAATAAAGCCATGAATAAATGATACAGACTTTTTAAATGTGTGGTGAATTTGTGATTATTTCATTTATCTCCTTTTTTATGCAATTTGATGACCAAATCAAACTATACGGAAACAGGTAGAGCAAAACTCCTATCTCTAAAACTTAAAACCATCAGAAAATGACAGTAAACACAAGGGGAACAAAAATCATAAACATGAATAAATATATATATGAATTTAATTTGAGATAACACGTTACACATTTAAAAAACCTGATAAATCAACCCTTCACAATATGTAGGATTTTAAATTACTCAAAGAGCCATCATCCAACGCCGATACAAGGTATTAAAAGGAACCAATAAAATTTATACTTAGACTGCCACAATAAGGTATTATTAAAAACTTTTAATTTGTCTGTATCTGCCATGCAATACGAGTTCCAAACTTGGCATGAGTGCGGATGAACGTAAACTGTGCCTTTGCTCCCCCCAAAAAAACTTCCCTTCCCCCTTTCTTACCTCTGCCCCACTGCCGCAGGTTTGATTGCAGGGGGTGGTTGACACAAATGAGGAATACGATGGACATGGGATGACATTGCAAGAAACTGGCTGTGTTGCTGTGGATGAACCTCCTGCTCCAGGACACAAAACTGATGGCTGCGGAGTATCATTCGGGGTAAAAATTAACAATTGGGGCTGGGAAGTAAGCCGTATACAGTAATAATTAGGGTAAAATTGGAGTTTGAAAGTAAGCAGTATGGAGTAATATTTGGGGTGAAAATTAAGGTTCAGAAGTACATGGTATAGAGTAATATTTGGGGTTCGGAAGTAGGCAGTATAGAGTAATATTCGGGGTAAAAATTGGGGTTCGGAAGTAAGCGGTATGAAGTAATATTTGGGGTGAAAATTGGGGTTCAGAAGTAAGTGGTCTGAAAGAACAATTGGGGTTAAAATAGGGGTTGATAAAAAACAGCACGGAATAATTATGTAAGGGTGAAAATTGGGGGTTAAAAATGTGAGCGGTATGGCAACTTTTATGATGAAAATTGTTGTTGTAAAGTAATCAATATGAAGAAAAAATTTGGGTTAAGAAGTCAGTGGTGTGAGGTAAAACCAGCTTAAATACCGGCTGGATTTAACAATACCCAATTTGTGTTGAAAGTATAACACAGGGGTGGAAGTAACATAATCCATGGGGTGGGGGTTAAAATTACTGTCATACAGTTTAAAGTAATTAAACACTCCTGAGCTAAATTGTCATGTTTATTAAAACTCCTAAGCTTTTGAATGTAGTAATTAAATTTATGGGAATTGGATTTTAAACAGTATCGGAAAAACAAGTTGTTTAAAATTATAACATAGTGTTTAGGGTTATAGGACAGGTTGCAACATGGGTAGCAAATGGGGGAACACACAAAAATAAGATTCTCCAGGACTTACTGTGCTGCCTGCCAGACACGAGCGAGATTGAGTCTGTGAACCAGCATTTCCACATGTCGCTGTACAAGGGGTGGTGGCAACCCATTCCGTCCAGGCGGGGCATGGGCCCAAGTTACACGACGAAGTGATGCTCTGTAAGTGTGGGGTGTGAATTAAGATAGGGGTGACCGACCCTATGTTAGGTTGCGCTGATCGGACGGAATCGCTACAAGCGCGGTGACTGTAGCAAGTTTTTAGGTTTGGTTGATATCTGTGCGACATCCCGTTCATACCAGTGATGGTATAAGTTTTTGTCACAAAGTAGGGAATATACTTTGTGACGGAAAGTACATTTCCTACTTTCACGTTTATACCAGTAATGTTACACAAAGTAGGGAATGTACCAAAATTATCCGGCTCAAGGTCATCCGGCAGGATAATACGATATTAATGATATTCGCCAATGCAACTATCGTGATAATCATTCAGTATTTTATATTATTTTTATTAAGGCTGTAACTATTAAACAATAATCACAATACTACTCAGCTTACAAACTAAAATGGGTATCACCTTTATCCTTAAAACAAGTTTTTGACCTTAGAGGTACATTATTACATTAGACAATGAAACAATCAACGCGTAAGGTTAATTATATATGTTCATCATAAAACAATCAATGTGCAAATGTTTATTTATTAAAATGCAACTAAACTATAACGCATGCATGGTTTTCAAGTTGTCTGAGCGATTACCACGGTGGGTTAGTCCAGTGCGAAACTGGTCGCTAGTGAGTCGGTTGTTTCCTTGGCCTAGCACTTAGCGGATATTGCCTATACTTGAATTAATAGGTTCTACCAAATGAAAGGAATGTTTGAATCATTCACAACACACTACAATAGCTTCGGTAACCCGACAGTAACCGCAATGTGATGTAACGATTGCATGTTTGTTAAACACCCTTTGCGTTTTCCCATTCATAAGGATAACACAAAAGCTATCCTAAAAGATCTATATTAGTTAAACATAAAAGTTCTAAGTTCTCACCTGCACTCCATTAGCTGCGGCACCGAGACAAAGCGAGCTCGATGCGCCTTGGTAGACGCACGATCGTGTGTCGGTGGTGGTACCAACCGCGCAACTCGTGCTGCACGAGCCGTTCACCCAAGCCGAATAGTATGGGCACGATTGGACGTTGCAGAATTGTTGATCCGTCTCGGTGATCAAGTTGTTTGCACCACAACCGATACCCTGGAGAAGCAGAACTGGGTAAATGAGAGGTTTAGGTAATTTTACCAGCATTTTAATCTGTTCTTCTCCATACCCCTCCCTGTTGTTATTTCTATAAACATTTCTTTCTATTTTAACGTTTGTTTAAGTCACACACATTTTTTATATACATATTTTTAATTTTTAAAATAGCGGGTTTTTAGCGTTTGTGACTAGGGAGGGCGTGCCACCCTGTAGTCCAGTGGATGAATACCTGAAAAACAACACGCTAAGTAATATCCAAATATATTTGATAACCCGGTAGCCCTCTAAGTGGAAGTTACCGCACTTGAAGTGCTGGCGAATTTTATCGCATCGTTTTATACCGCTGTGGTGTTGCGTGGTTGATGCGAATAAAAGTACTTTAACCTGATTTAGATAAAAGGCGTTTTCCTAAATTATAAACAGGGGTGTAAAAAGGAAAATTATTAAAAACAAAATTGCAATATTATTTAAACAGGCTGAAATTCGTTTTTGGTTAGACATGATTTAGAAAAAGGGCGTTTCCCTAAATTATAAACCGGGTGTGAACAGGAAAATTTTTAAAATAAAAATTCCGATACAAATTACAGACTGAAATTCGCGCTTTTTGTAGTTTTTTTCGTGCCAATACACGACCTTTTCAAATTTACAAAGTAATTTCACCGTTGTGCTTGGTCCATTCGCTTCCAGACAGTTCCTGGTTCTGCTATGCGTTCCATTGTTGCAACTGACGCTGCACGTCGAGAATACGGACCACGGCGCGTACACCGGACACGTCATCGTGTTGCAAGCTTCCGTCTTTATTTGCGTGCTTGACCCTCTCCCACCTGCCCAAGTGTGTAGATGGGTTAAAACTACAGCTGTGTGTATCCAGACTTTTATAACAGTAGACAGATAATAAAAATCACGACAGTTTTGACAAAAGACTGCACACTTTTCTTCGAGGCTTGGTGTAATTTTTTATAAACATTTTTATTTTATTTATTTTTTTATGTGGGTTTAGCGACCACGTCTAATTATACCGAAACTTATAATTGATTGGTTTCTAGACGTGTTCTAACGACTATCGTTTTGCCGTTTTTTCCCGTTTTTATGACAGGTCCTGCTTCATGCTTTCATCGTGGAAACAAAAAATAACCTAAACTAAGATGGAATTAAGTTAGTTTTAAAAAATAGTACAGCTTTGGTATATGTTGGAAATCGCATGAGTAAATCTCTGATGGATTAGTAATAACCATGGTATTTCAATTATTTATCAAAGTTGTAGCATTTTTAATATAAACTTATTTCTAACATATGCCAATTAAAAAAACGTTAGCTGGTCACATTATACACAAATCGACAACGAAAGTTTCTTGTAGTGAACTCACAAAAAAAAACTATTTCAGCCCGTCTATAGTAATCAACTACAAGTTTGGTTAGGTTTTAGGTTTAGGTTTGTCAACACCTATGGCACAAATAAAAAGATAATACTTTTTTACAATTTATAAATAGTAATTTATAATCTGAGTGTAAATTTGTAAAAAGCAAACAAAATATGGCACGTCATTTCATAAAATGTAACTTTTTAGTCGGTACATTTTTGCTCCTTCATGGAATGTTCGGTAATACATCTGAATCTGACGTAAGTGGCGCGTTTAGACAGGTGAGCGAATTGCACTTCATACGACAGGATGTCCTTTCGTAACGCTGACGCGCTAAAACAACGAGTTCCAAACATTCTTGTTCAGCGCCCAACTGCGTTTATTCGCGCTTGTTGCGATTAAGCTATCGCTTATCTGAACGGGAAACTAACTCGATGTAATTTCATTAATCTTTCATAATTGTTACGCCGGCGTTCGTTTTTTGTTCATTTAATTGTTCTTCGTTTAGTTTCGTGTATTTTTTTTCCTTCAATTTGATTTGAAGGTATTTCCCCTTTAAACATCATATTTTAATTAGAAAATGGCAAATAAAACTAAACTATATAATCTCAAACTATGTCTGTTTTGGGCACCCTAAATTCAACGACTATTTTAAAGTATTGGGCGCGTTACTGTTTTGACGAAACACAAGAATGTATCAATGGTGGTTGGAATTCTAAATAAACATTTTTATACAACTTACATTTTTATTATATTATCTACTTAAAGAAATTTTGCGAGAAAAATACGCAAAAAACATTAACAAAAACGATCCGAAAATAAACTCAACTTGCCGTTGCGTATTTTAACAGTAGATTAAATCGCCAATTCCTATTTCATACTTGCGCTAATTCACGCATCGCTTATTGTCATTTCCGTGCTTCTACAGAGATTCAATTACACAAAAACTCCGGCGTTTTAACTCCGCCGTAATTTAACCCACACATGTATCAACCCACAAAAGTTTTAACCAACACGAGTATTAATTCACACGAGTATTAATTCACACGAGTATTAACCCATACGAGTTTTAACCCACACAAGTATTAACCAACACGAGTTGTAAGCCACACAAGTTTTAACCTACATGAGTATTAACCCCAAAAAAGTGTTGACCCAAACGAGTTTTAACCCTACGACTTTTAGCCCCCAAGAGTATCAATCCACTCGGCAGAGAACACTCACCAGCTGCCGCTTACATGAGTTTAAACCTCGTGTGTTCTAAAGGCCACTATTTCTACCTACAATCACAACAGTTCGATCAACCTAAACTATTTGAAGTTCTGGCCAGTCGTCCAAACCATGCACTCACCGAGACAATAGTTGACAGTGTTGCCTGAGGTGTCTTTACAAATTCTAGTTTTAGTTCGAGTCCCGCTGTTGCAGTTTTGACTACAGGAAGTGTACGACCACGACGCCCACTCACCGTCGCACGGCCCAGTGCAGTGGAAAAAATTCATCAGGCTGTAAATATAATGGCACGTCATGCTAATAGCGGTGCTTGCTCATCTTATGATATTTTGTGTTAGTTTAGGTGGTATACAATTGAGAAATGGGGAAGAAAATTGAGGTGTGTTTTTTCTGTGATTTGGAAAACGCAGGGAGGTGGGTTATTGCACCAGAATTGTCATGTTTTTTTCGTTGATTCGAAGCTACTGCAACATGTTGTATATTGTAGATGTTTCTGCCGTTTTAGTTTAAATCTTTAATTCACTGGGTTTAGGCAAGGTCCGCTAAGTCTTTGTTCGTTTAAATCCAAGAATCTTTCGGCTGAAAGCCGTCACTCCACCGACCTCGCAGGGCGGGCAGGCTTTATCTGGATAGTAAATCATTTTTATCCCCTCGAATGAAAAAACGCTACGGGCGTAGAGACAAGGATTGTCGGCAGATTACCTCGCGCCAACCGTCGGATTACCGGAGCTATTACAGTATGTTGTGTAATATTTATACGTTTCTCAATTTGGCAGAATTCATCATTCCACTAGGTTTAGGCGATGTTCGTAAAGTACATTGCCCAAGAAAATGAATAGCTAGCGATCAGTTTCAAATCTACACCCTTTGGGGTGAAAGCTGACGCCCTAACCGACCGAGCGAATCGGTCCGATTAATGGTCGGACAAACACAATGTTCGACACGCCATGAACTTACGTGCAAGTGGTGACAAGAGGGCATGTAAAGGTGGAGACTTGAATGGCCATGTCGCACAGACCCGTGCAAGCGCCGGTCACTTTACTACCGAACGGTGATATTGACATCCCGCAACGAGCATCGAAGCAGTTGGTGTATTTTTCCGAGTAGTAGTTGTTAATGCAGTCGGTAGCTGGTGGGAAAGGGTCACAATATGGAAAATATATCAACGGTTTTGACTATAAATTCAAACGGGTTCAGACGACGACGGCAAAGTGCTTGGACCCACTGACCGAAATAGGGGGAGAGGAGATGAACTCCGGCAATTTAATGGAGACAGCACCTGCCGTTACTGACCTAAATCGGGCTTACGACCGAAACCGTCGAGTCGATTGACCATGTTTGTTTATGTAGTATACATTATAGGCCGATTTAAGACAGACACTGCAAAAACTCGGCCCACCCGCGGTAGCTCTTTTGCCTATATGCCGGATCCACACGCTCGCAAAGGGGCGAATTGATGACGTTTTTAATTAATTGGGTGTCGAGCATACGCCCACTATAATGAAACAAACCAGCGGTTAGTGGGCTCGCGAACGTGTGGATCCGGCTATTGTTCCTGACTGTCCAGCCGGTCGGTTTATAACCCGAAGAGTGTGTCTTCACCTTGACCAATAAGCAGGCGCTGCTATGGCCGAGAAAAATGTATCGCACAAATTATAACCTACAACACGGTGTAATAGCCCCCGTCAAACCGTCAAAAAACATGATGCTATAACGACTGTCGTTGACCATTGGTTGTACTTTGTACATGGAGATTTTAACATTCAGCGTATCCTTACGTATGTCTGACGAGCAGTTTCTGGATCTTTCTCTTGTTGGCGCGGTAGCAGAGGGTGTGAACGCCGACCAGTCTCCCCAGGCGTGTTGGGAAAGCACAGACGTTGTGCACAAAATCAGGAAACATAGGATTATTCGGAGCATTGCGTAACAAGATTCTGATGTTCGAAACAAACGGATGAAAATGCAAAATTACACAAAATTCTAGCCTAGAAGTAAAAAAAACTGACCTACACCGTACAATACCTTGCTTTAAATATACCTAAAAGCTATATTACAGCCTACACAAGCTAAGCAGCTTAATCTATACAAGCAAACCTGTAGATAGATACCTCTATCCGCTAGCGTTTGCATAGAACACCGCCCATTTGGCAGCGAATATGCAAAATACGTATTTCCTTCCGTTGCGTAGTCGCGGAGAAAAAAAGAAGACGTTTCCAGTTGAAACCGGGTTGTAGCGGTTTCCTCGGCAACAAGAGACAGCGGGAAGTCGGACAAACAACAACACACCGACGCGTACACACTATTTCTCGGTTGTGGTATATTTGTCGCGCATAGCTGTATCTTTCAAACACAAACACACGTCAACTGTGCGAGACGTCTGCTCTGAACAAGAAATGTAGCTTTCGTGGCGTCATCACGAGGTTCGATGACGTCATCACGAGGTTAGATGACGTCATCACGAGGTTCGATGACGTCACTCGTCGTTGCCGACCACGTCGTCCTCGGCGAGCTTGTGGTAGAGCCAGAGGAGCGCGTCGAAGCAGGAGAAGAGCCGCTCCTTCCCGAACTCCGCCCTCATGCTCCTCATCAGCTCGATGAACTTCGGAGTCGGACCGCCCACGTCAACAGTGACGTTGGTGAAGACGCGGCCGCGGGTCTTCGAGATCAGTCGGTACCTGTCGGACGGAGACGGACGGGTTTAGAATTGGAAATCAGTCGGACAAAGACTGACGGTTACAAATTTGAAATCATTCGGTACTAGTCGGACGAAGACGAACGGGTTAAGTTTAATTTATTTGTTGTTTTAACGAGGAAAACACGAAGCTGGACCTTTGATAAAAAATTGGAAAACGGAAAGGCGGCAAAACGACAGTCGTTAAAACACGTATAATCCAATCAATTATTTACCTTACGTTTTTGCAATGGACGTGGCCGCCAAACCATACGAATAAAAAAATAAAATAAAATTGGAAAAAGAAAAATTTATATTAAAATTATTACACTTAAACATCAAAATTATACACAGTTTGAATTGTAAAAGCGATGCTAGGCGATGTGAAAAATGTTCTAGTGCCTTGTGTCGCATGCAAGACGGCTCAAGATATCAGAAATACGGCGCACAGAGCAGAGCTCTGTGTTTAACTTTAATACAACCAGTGTACTTTAATTATTCAACGTATTCAAATGTGTACCCAACTTAGTATTATTGACTAACGACAGGCTGCGTCTATTTCTGTGCGTTTTTGCACTGGAATATAGAATAAGTACCGCGTGTGTTACGGTTTTATGTCTTCTATCAATCTTTTCGTGACGTGTTTTAAAGAACGTTTTTTAGTATCCGCATGATCACATATTCCTTTTACTTGTTGTTATTTGCGTTTTAGTTACTGATAACGTTATAAATTAAATTCTGTAATCGTATATGCTAATCGCAAGGCCAGTTACTGTTATAACCAGTGGTGGAAAATTAATGTTATTGTTTCAGCTTAAGCTATCCATCATATTTTATTATTTCCGTGCGCCGTTTCCGACGCTAGAAGAAAAAATTAATTTCGCGTCGTGTTGTTTTGAAACGAACAAGGTATTCGTTTATTGTATAAGAATTTAATGAGCGCTGAACATACCTTGCAAAGATTCGGATAGATAATCATGTGCGTATCCCTATTTATAGAAAAACGCGATGGTGTGTTATCACACGGTTAATCCGATTATTGTGTGTTAATCACCGGGTTATCGCAGCCATTGCAGTGTATGCTTGACATATTTCTACTGTTTTAATCAGCCCACGAGTACACTATAGGTTAAGGCGAAAATCGACAGTGTCTTTTCCAAGAAACTAATCATCGCCTGGTTTCGATTCGACCACCTCTCGGTTTACAGCAGACGCTCTAACCGACCCAGCTAAACGACCGAAATACATTCAATGAGTTATCACAATCGGCCTACCTACGGTCAAGCGGACAAAAGTGGTCACCGACACTAATCTACAGTGCAATTGCGGGAAAATAGACGGCGGCGAAGCAGTACTTTTCTTTTCGAAAGTTCCAAAATGTTATTAACGGAAAGAATGATCAAAACCATTTTCAGATTCAGACACACCATCTTTACCAATTGCTTTGTTTCGTTTACAGGGCGTAATCTCAATATAAAAACAAACAAACACTAGTACGCCATATGGCGTGTGTGGTGGACCAAGCCGAATGCTCTAATTTAATGTGTTTTCTATTTTATATAATAATTTCGAAACACGATTTTTATGTAACACAAAGTCACACAACACACACCCTGATCACCTTAGACTGCTCAGGCCGTCTTCGTTTTGCCGTTGTAAGGATTGCTTGAGCAGCAGATATCGCATGGCGCTCATGGGGTTGTCCCTATCGTGAGAATGAGATATCATACGAAAGCTGCACTTTTCGGTATCTGTTCGGTCGACTTTGTAACCTGGTGTTTAGTTGTGAGTTTTAGTAAAAATCGAATATACACAGCATTTTTATTTCAATTTTAATGTGTGTGGCTTTATTTCCAATTTTCAAAGGGTTGTTTTCAGTTTTAACTTTATATGATAATTTTTACGGCATATCGTTATTACGTATTTAAAAATATGTTTTACCAGATAATCCAATGGCGCGAGTGTACAATTTTAAGTACATGCGCAAAAGAAATATGATATTTTAAATTTATTTATATTAGTTTGAGTATACAACAAGATGGTAATTAAAATAAGTTTTATTGTCATTATTGTCAAGTCGCGTAACCGGCAAGCTTATTTTTAATAAAGACATCGTCTTAATAGATGCGCGAGTGGCTCGCTTACACAGGTTACCAACCTTTCCGCCAGGTGCGAAGAAACAGGTCGTCGTCCTCCGCCCCCCAGCCCCAGTATAAGTTGGAGAAGCCGTTTACGCTAAGAAACTGCTCCCTCGTGAAGATGGAAACGCCGCCGAAGACCTCGACCTTCGTGGCCTCGTCTGCGGGGATTTGGAGGTCGGTTTGCCGCGGGGGCGAGAAAGGTTATTGATCGTTGTACGCGGTAGCAATTTAAGATAAAGTCAGTGACCAACCGAATGGGTAGATGGATGTGTTATTTGTATCCTGACTGGTGGAAAGACACGCTGAAGGTTACGTAATCGGTATCGGTTATCGTCTGATCACTCGTGAAAATACTTCGCAATTTATCACTGTTATAATCGGGTTTTGTCGAACGCCTTTCAACTGTGTCCAATACAACGCATTGCAACCACACATACAAATGCTGCGTTTTAAAAATTCTTTAAAAAAACCTAATTAAAATTAAACAACTTGCAAGTGGCTGGTTTCGAATGCAAAACCTCCAGGCTTGGGATCTGAATAACGTGTCACGGTACACTACTGTGCCACAAAGACAATACTAGGGAAAAATCATTTTTTCAAACACAGTTTTGACAAAATAAAAAGGATTTTAGTTTTTCTACAACGTGTTTGGCGAAAAAGCTTTTTGTCTCCGATGTTAATTAATTTAGGTATTGTGTTCACTAAAACAAGCGCAAATATCTTATTAAGTAAATCAAACTGTGTACTACTTTATTTTTAACACAATTATCATTTTTTGCCGTCAAAGTTAGCAGGTTTCTGAATGTACCTCGCGTTAAAAAAGGTTGCGGGAACTGTCCTAGACCACGCCGAAAAGAACGTGACATTGATGGTATCACTGTGGTGGACTATGAACAGAAGAGAACGATTGTGTGGCCGAATGGTTTACATACCGATCCTACTACACAAAAACGGTCTTAGTGACGAGCCAATCGTGGTTTCGAAACTTATCTCGGTAGAAAAAATATACTACTTGGTATAGCGGCGTCGCAGCAATAGACAATAACTGAATGACTTGATTTTTTTACATGTGAATCTTTTTGCAGTTTTATCTGCCTAATGGGCGGTTGTCGTACCTTCAATAACATTGGTAACTGGACGGTGAGCGCGATTGATTATAAACGACAACCGTGTATAAAACCTTCAATGTGATTTCCTAGCTCTTCAGGATAAACATATCACATCCGCCCGTTAAATATTGATTGGCAGTGGCAATGCACTGACCACTCGTCGGATTAGCAATTATTTCCCGAAGCTATTACATTTTCGTGTAAGAATTTCGCATTGTGTATTTAATTAGTCCAATACCGGACCAACGTCATTAGAACATTTTCAGCTGCACACACGTTTTTATATATACGTGGGCATTACGTCACAAATAAAGTGCGATACGAATAACAAACAGTAAATTATGCGCGCTTTCATCCACAATAGAAATAAAACAATAGTTCCATCATATACAAAACACCACAGTAGCTTCGATAACCCGACGAAGGGTGCAAGGTAATATGATGATTTCTAGTATGATTATGCCCGGCGTATCCACCTAAAGGGATAAACATAAAAACCCTCTTAACCCTTCAGTGTAAAAGTCCAACTCTACTCACATGGAACCGGTGAGCAGAGGCCGAGGTCGTAGCGCATCGTCCCGTACTCGAATTTGTCCACCGCCACTGAGAGATGCTTCGGATTGCTTCGGCCATGTTCGGAAAGTTTCGGACAGTGGTATCCGCAACGGTCGCTCTCGAGCAGCAAGTCGACGTCGTGGAAGATGAAGCAGTCGTAGTTGTTGTCCAGCGACGCCTGCGCGAAGCCCACGTTCATGAGCATGGCGCGGTTAAACAGGGAGCCATGAATCTGGTGGACAACGTAGACAGTGTACTCCAGCTGCTGACGCTGCAAAATCGGGTGAAGATGATTCAGCAGATGCTTCAAATGCGCCTCGCGGTCACGGTGCGGGATGATCACCGCCACCTTGTGTCGGGATCTACAGTTCGGGGGTCGGTACTTCCCCCCGGGGGTCACTTCTAGGTTACTTTTCCCTATGACGTCATAACTAGGCGGAGCAGCAGCGGGAGGCGCGATTTCGAGCTGTCCTTTCAATTTTGCCTTGCCTGGTTCGCAGAAGTCCAACGTTACGTCATCCGCCACCACTTCCGGTGCCGGAGGGAGGGAGGAAATGACGTCATCGCCGTACAACTCAAAGCTGATGGCGCTCAGTTCGAATCTTGACCACAGGAACCGATCGATACTACTGACCAGTCGCTGTAATGCGGGATACTGCTCGGGTTCGGGAGCTTGGTGCATTGAGAACGTGATCCAGATCAGGAATAAACCGGTTTGGACCAGAAACAGGCGGCAAGCAAGCTTCAATAAATTGTTCTTCGAAAGCATCGCGAAATAATTAAAAACCTCATCCAAACGACTCATCTTGGTATAAATAACTTTACAATTCTTCATGTTAGAATAAAATGCTGTAATAATTCTTTTTTCTCTGTTTCAAGCTTTTTTAACTTCTGCAAAACTAGTTCTTACTTTAGCAGCAATTTGCAGCTTGAAGTCCTCTACTAGGCATTCCTGTTTCTACGTAATACATCGTACTATTCAACACAAATGTGTTTGTGATGTCACAGAGACAATTATAAAGCTTAGTTGGCGGGAAAACACTTGGAATGACACGAGTTGATTTTTCGTCATAAAAACGCATCAAGCAGTAAAAGACATTTTAATAAATGCTGTACTCTGTACAACTTCGCATTATGGTAATCAAGCAGAGTATGATGTGACAGTAAATTTGACTCTGCTCTTATTAATGTATTTCAGCGTTTGTTTTGTATTGGTGCAGACTGAAGATACTATAACGGCAAAACTCTTGGTGAAATATATACAAGTTGAGTTACAAATAAGGTTTTGATGCGTCCATATACTAAATTTGCAGTTTTGGAAAACAAGCCAGGTAAATTTTGATAAACGGACCTTTGAAATAAGCTCGTATTTTAAATCAAACAAATGAACATTTGCATTTTGACGAGTATGCAAGTGTAAAAACCGTTCGCACGACCGGACAAAAAAAGTATTTTTATTTAGGTTATAAAACTTGACGATTTGCGTTTTTCGGAATTTTTGCCTTTTTTCTACCAACCGCAGAAAAACAAAAAAAAGAGTAAACTCTTTTTTATGAAAAACAAACAAAAAGGGAACAATTCTAATCTGACCTCTGACGCAAGCCTTTGCGTGGTGGGGTGTTTCTTGGTTTGCTTTTGCTGAGTAGGACGGTCAGGTGTTCTGCCACGTCCTTCGTGTGTCCGATCGCCCAGTGACGTAACAATGACGTAGCGAACCTGTCCACGTCACCGCATTGGCGGGAAATGACGTGCTTCACCATCTCCTGGGTGGGTCTGGAAAAACGAATTTTGGTCAAATAATGAACAAGAAGTAAAATCAGTATTGTATTATTAAAAATAATTCAGTTATAAAAAATAAATATAAAAATAAAATAAATAAACATTTTTTAATAAATTTGCATTGTTAATCTAAGTTTCTTTTTACATAAAATGGAATAAACATGCTTGTAATCGCCTTTAAAACGAGTAATGTTTCTAAAAAGCTAAGAAGAAGACGAATATTTTAAATTGGGTTTCACAGAAGATTATACTTTTTTGAAAAAGATTTATCCCCAAAATGTTGTTTTTTATACCTTTTATTTTTTTCCTCCCGAAAAATGTTGAATTATGTACCTTTGATGTTTAAACGCCAGCAGGAGCATTGAAAGCGCCTCGGCGTGCGATTTCGAGTTGAGTTTCTGCAGAAGCGGCAACGCGACTTCCGGCGTGATGTCATGCGCACCAAGCAACTGCCATACGCAACACTGCTCGAAGCTCTCCCATTCTAAACTAGCAACTGGGAGAAATCGGTGAATTTAATCTTTTGATACTGGAATTTGTTTGATTTTGAATCAATTTGCCCCTGCACAACTTGATGGGTTCGTGTGTTGTCTTTTAATCGACCTTTAAATCGAAGGTTGAAGAATCGAACCTGCTTTCTAGCCAGCTGGTTGCGACCTTCGTCATGGAACTTACTAGACTTGGCCTGAACTCAGTGGATTTATGGGTTGAGCTATAAAAGTTGCAACACATTGAAAATATAAAGCACTATCTTTGAATTCTTTAAAGTTAAATTCTTTAAAGCTATTCCCCATCCACCAGCATATAAAACATCCAATATACTTTATTTGCAGTCTAGTAGGGAAAACATAGAAAATGACTGGGTAGTGTTAGGTTTGACCCCCGCCCTAAGCAATTTCTTTGTGGTTGCATGTAGACTTTGCTTTGATCCAGTGGACTAAAATGATTCGAGCAAAAAGTTATCAAAAAGAAATATTATATAGTATTTTATTTTTGGAATATCAAAAAGAACTTTTTAAGAAATAAGGACATTAAGACCATCTGTACCCAATAAGTAAAGAAACAAAATAAACTTCTGCCATACCCAGCATTCCGGACGGTTAGTCTGGCAGGTAAGTGAGTCCTCTTTCAATCAAAAGATTGCAGGTGCGAAACTGGTCGCTAGCTAGTCGGTTGTGTCCTTGGGCAAGGCACTTTACGGACATTGCCTGAAACCAGCGGATTAATGGGTTCTACTAAGGAATGTGTCTATCATATACAACACAATGCAATAGCTCCGGTAACCCGACGGTGGGCGCTAGGTGATCTGACGATTGCCGGTGTGTTAACCCCTAGGTTTTCTCATTCTTGGGGATAAAAGGATAAAAATGAATATCCTATCCTATTTGTACTTACCAAGGACATTAAGAAGACTGTCCTTTCGCATCATGACCAACTCCCCAGTCATGATGAGACATTGGAATTCTTCCAACTGCTGTGGATCAAGCACCGCCACGATTATGTTCAACAATTCGCTGTTCCCGATACAATGCTCTGGAAACTGTAACGGAAACTTGTGACCGACATATTTATATGTGACCTGCGTAGCCTAGTTTGCGCAAATGGCTTGGTGGGTTAGTGCATTGCTTTTCAGTTGTAAGGTTGTGAGATCAAAATTGTTTGATTAGCCGTTTGTTTTTGTGGGAAGTGGACCTAGTGGTTTAAGAGGTTAAAATATAAAACACATCATAATAGCTACACTACAAATAGCAACTTAACATAAAAGTAAAAATTAAAATTTTTTAAAACATATTTTTCCCTAAAAGGATGAATAAAAAGTATCTGCAAACAATGAAAAATTCAAGCTGTGTTTATTAAACTTTATTCCAGTTGTCCCCAGTCAATATTTTACACAGTTAGGTCACTCTTCAGTGCTACACCAGAGCTGGGCGTAATTACGAAATTACGTTCAGTTACGTAATTACGGACATCGGAATTACGTTACGGACGTCAAATCAAAATTACGTAAATACGCATCACTCCACAGTTATTCAAACGGGATATGCACGTCGTTGTAAATATACTTTATGAGCAATTCCTTGTTTTATTCTTAGAAAATTAATTTTGTTTGTTCATTTTTGTTCGAGTAAAATAGTTCGAACCATCGGTAGGAATAATCAAAATCGCGGTAAGTACACGTGATCTTGGATTCGCGCCAATTTCCTTATCTGCAATCAGCGCGGCAAGACAAAAGGCAACGCCGCCACGATCTGTGGTTTACTCGTGTATTTGTTTCAATACAGGAAGAACGAACAGTTTAGTTTAGACTTTTAAGTCTTTGAAGTTAAGTTTAAAGATTTATTCTCTTTGTCTACCATCAAAATGCAACCAAAACACGATAATTTTTGGTTGTTTGTTTAAATAACGATGACGTCATAAAAGTATGGAATTACGTAACTGCTGGCGTAATTCCGTAATGCACCTTTGATTAATTACGCCCAGCTCTATGCTACACTGTCTTTTGTTTTAGACTCACCTTTGTGCTATACTGACAACACATCAAAAAAACACTGAAAATCAAATAAAAATCATCCGCACCTGTTTGAAGACATGCGGCACGAGGAAGACAAGCATTGTTACGTCATCCTCCTGACAATGCTTCAGGTCCATCATCAAACAGTTGTACACGTCTCCAAGTTGGGTGTTTTGCGCGAACGATTCGTACACGAACATGTTGTCCTCGTTGTAAGTTTGTTTCCTGCAGTTAAGAAATGTTTTGTCCTTTTTTATGAGGTTAAGGTGTTTTTAAAAAAATCAAAAAGTTTTTCCTGCAGTGAAATCTTTGTGAGAAAATGATAAGAAATTTTTTAATTATGATAACATTAGAGTAGGTACATAATGATCTCTATTTCAAAATGATCTTTCAGTTACTTGACAGAAATGTTTTGTCCATTTTTGTGGGTAAAGGTTTGATGAGATAAAACGTATTAAGCTGCTTCCAAAAAATCAAAAAGTTAACAGAACGCTAAGAATCCACTGCAGTTTCCACTGTGTAAGCTTTAATAATTAATTTTTACTGTAGTTGACTAAATTCGTTTGGTTGAGTAATTTTTTTATTAACCAATCAACTGTTTACTTAACCATTCTGGTTAAAAACAAAATTGTCTAATTAAAACGCAGTTGATGAGTTTAAATATAACAACCATCAGTAGTTTGAATTAGATTTAAACAACCAGTACATAATAGTAATCTATATTTCAAAACGCTCTGCACTTACTTGACAGCTAGAAAGAACAGCAGGTGGTACCCAAGTCTGGACTGTATGCTGTACATCTCCGATAGCAGGGATAGGAGCACACCGAAGGCGTCCTCGTCTTTCTTGCTCTGGCACAAGTTGCGAAATATCACGTACAACGGCTTCTCCACGCAATTCTCTAGATACCTGGGGAATATTGGGGTGTGGTTAGGGGTGACAGGGGTCCAAATGGTACACACGATGAACCTTACCGAATGTGAGCTATAACTAGAAATGTCGCCTGTTTTAAACTAATATTAAACACAGAACCATACCAACCCTAATTTAAACAGATGATAAACTTACATTTTTAAAAAATTTGAAGCGTACATCTAGCTATAGCGTTTATGTTTTTGTTACCCTATTCTATTCAGATCCAATATGGGAACAATTTTAAAATGCTTCACCTACACCAACTCATAAATTTAGGGGTGCCAGGACTAAACACTCTTGTTCCCCTGACTTAAACTAAAATTCCACCTAAATTAATAAAAAAAAGTTTTATTCTGATTACACCAAACATTGTAACGTTGGCAAAAAGTCGATTTTATTAAGATAGTGCTTATGGCACCCCTGAAAAAACAACAAGTTCACCCCTATAGGATAGGATTGGATATTTATGTTTATCCCCGTAAATGGGAAAACCAAGGGGGTTAACACACAGGCAATAGTCAGATCACCTCGCACCCACCGTCGGGGTACCGAAGCTACTGCAGTGTGTTGAGTATGATATAGACATTTCGCCAATTACATAGAACCCATTAATCCGCTGGGTTCAGGCAATGTCTGTAAAGTGCCTTGCCCAAAGACATAACAGACTAGCTAGCGACCAGTTTCGAACCAGTAACCTTATGGTTAAAAGGCTTAACACTAATTCGCCAGCCGGTCGGTCAAAAACCCCCATGTACTTACTCATCTGTGATATCGCAGTACATGAGGGTGATGATCGATTTGTGGAAGTGATCCGACAGTAGCTGGGTGAGGCAGGATGATAGGGGGACGGAGATTTCGCTGTCAAACTCATCCTGAAAATAGGCAACCGTGGAACAATTTGAGCACAAAGTACAACAACAAGTTAAAAAAAAAACAAGTTAAAATAAACCAAGTTAAAAAACATCAAGTTAAAATAAACCAAATTAAAAAACATCAAGTTAAAATAAACCAAATTAGAAAACATCAAAAAATTGCATCAACGATTGCAACTGCATAAATCATCTGCAAAATTAACATTCACTCGGTTTGACTTTGTTTTAAGTTCAATTTGTTTTACGAAAAGCTTCGCTTCCAAACCACACCCACCATGGACAAAACGTGGTCAATGATATCTTGCATTCTCTCACATCGTTCGTCCAGGTCGACGACTTCAGTTTGTTTCAACTGACCGATCAAATCCCGGAGTGTGTCGTCTAGTCTGCAAGAGAGGAAGGAATTGTGAAATCCTGTGTAAGGGAGCCAATGAAGGATTGTCGGATCAGATAAACAGGTAAAAGCAGCGTTTTTTTAAGCATGGAACAAAAAATCAATTTATCAGTGAGCAGTTTGGATGTTTTAATGGTTTTTGAACTGTTCATGTTACATTCTGCAATGTGTCAATGTGCAAAGTTTAGTTTTGGTTTTCGTGATTCGTGACATTCGTTTTCGTGATTCTTGACATTTTTCGTGACATTCATAATTCATGGTGGAAGTTGTGTGCCTACTGGCGGTGCCCTATATAGATAATAGTGGACAAAGAAACAAGTAAACTATTATCAAACACGTCCGAATATTGAAGTGAAGGTTTAAACATAGAAAACATATTTACCTCTCCATGTCCACATTGATGTCTCGTGGTTCCGGTGTGGGGGATTCCCGCCAGATGTTCATTTCTTTAGGGTTTTTAGCTGGAACACAATTGCAGTATTAAATTGGGATGTATGGAATGCACCGATTTTCGTAAAAAGTGCTTAATGTTAATAATAGATCCTCAGTTTAATGTTTAAATCTGAAAATTTTTAAGGAGACTTCCGTCAATATCAGATGTTTTTAGCGTTATTTTATTCACATAATACAGAAATGGATGGGTGAAGATAGTGGATGTGCCAATTGTATTCTGGTGGGTGAAGAAACCACGTTTAGTTCAACCTATTTATCTGATGGGTGCAGAAAAAGTCCTGTAAGTGCCTTGCCTAACTGTACAGCTAGTAAACAGTTTTATCCAACAAACTTTTAACTGAAAGGCGACACCCTAGGCCACCAAATTTTTCTAACGAATGATGCTTTCACTAACTTCTCCCAGCTTAATTTTATTTCCCACTACTAATCACCTCCAATTCAAAAAGGATAAAAAATAAGTAGAAATCATGTTAAGGAATTTATCAATGGTACAGTCTAAAACCTATTGCTGTGTGTTTAACTGCTTGAGTCCTAGCTAAGGACTAAACAGACTAGCGACCAGTTCAGTCCAAAACTTTAAGGTCACAAACTAGACCATTAAAATATTCGACCGATGATACAATCAGCGTAATTTATTTCCCAACTACCAATCCCCCCCAATTCAAAAACACAGAGGATAAAAAACGAGTGGAAAAGAGGAAAATCCCACCATGTTCCTCATCATCATCGCTGAACATCGCAGTCGTGTCGTGACCGGAATCAATCTGCTCCGACTTCTTCTCCGGGGTTTCGTTCTCCGAGTCGTCTGCAAAGATTCGGAAGATGAGGTTAAATTCAAGGGGTTATTTCTAACCCTGAAGTTTTATTTAGGTTAAATTCAGAATAGGGTCATTTCTAACCCTGAAGTTTTATTTAGGTTAAATTCAGAATAGGGTCATTTCTAACCCTGAAGTTTTATTTAGGTTAAATTCAGAATAGGGTCATTTCTAACCCTGAAGTTTTATTTAGGTTAAATTCAGAATAGGGTCATTTCTAACCCTGAAGTTTTATTTAGGTTAAATTCAGAATAGGGTCATTTCTAACCCTGAAGTTTTATTTAGGTTAAATTCAGAATAGGGTCATTTCTAACCCTGAAGTTTTATTTAGGTTAAATTCAGAATAGGGTCATTTCTAACCCTGAAGTTTTATTTAGGTTAAATTCAGAATAGGGTCATTTCTAACCCTGAAGTTTTTTTTTCGGTTTAATTCAGAAAAGGGGGCATTTCTAACCCTGCAGTTTTTTGGTGGTTAAATTTAGAAAAGGGGTCATTTCTAACCCTGAAGTTTTATTTGCGGTTAAATTCAGAAAAGGGGTCATTTCTAACCCTGAATTTTTTTGGTGGTTAAATTCAGAAAAGGAGTCATTTCTAACTCTTAAGTTTTTTTGCGGTTAAATTCTTAAAAGGGGTCATTTCTAACCCTGAAGTTTATTTTTACTCCCCCTAAAGTTGGTTTATACCCTAGAGCTAAGAGATCAGCTGAGGATCAGAACACGATTTTAGGCTAAAAATATCAGGTGGTCGGCAAAACAACTTTTAGCGGATAAGATATATTTTAGTTTTAAAACCAGTTTAGTTTCCTTAAATAAGTTAAAAATATCTTAAAAATTCAAGACAAACCTTCGTCAATCATCATGGGTTCTTCACCCACGATGTCATTGATGGGTGGACCCGGTAATGGGGGGGTTTCTTGGGGTTCACTGGGTAACGGGGGAATTACACCAGGCTTGCCTGTGAAAAAAGTTGTTCAATTACTTCCTATTACAGAATGAATAAAAAAAATATTCTGAAAATTAATAAAAATATAAAACATTGTATTTTTCGCTCTTTTATTACGATAAAGAATTTGCATAGATTAACGGATGTATATAATGGAAAAAGGAAGCAAAAAACAGCAAAACTGGTAGTTAAAACATGTCAGTAAATACATACAGCAAAAGTTAAAAAACAGCTATTAAACCTATTGTTAATATTAACAAATGATTAATTCCACTGACTTTGTTAAATATATAAAACAATATTGACAAAAATAGGAACATTAAAAAACTTCAAAAAAAACAAAACAAAACGCACCATCAGCTGTTGGAACGGCACAGAATTCTTGCAAGTTCGCTCGTATTAAACCCCGCAATTCGGGGTCAAGTTTGGGGTTGTCAATAATGGGGGAGAGAGAGGCTACAACTCGCTTCTCTAAGATGGTCCGCAACGCAAGATGAACTCCTTGCTTTATCTGCGGCAATTAATAGTATTTGTGTTGCCTTATCTGTGTTGTTGAGTGTTATTTTGTGGACAGTGTGGTAACTGTGCATTAGTACAGTGGGTGCCTCTAAATACTGCAGGACCGCTTGGAGCGCTTTGATCGCTTAGATTGCTATGGAATGAAATTCTAATCCTGTACCAATCACTAATCTCAACCCCAAAACTAACTTTAACCCCAACCCGAACATTAATATCATAATCTTTATTGCGATTCAAGCGCTCTAAACGATCCAGGCGCTCTTAACGATCCTGTAGTATTTAGAGGTACCGGTATAATGTCATTAAACCACACAATCATTTTGAATGTGGATCTGTACAATGATGTTCAAGGTGAGTGCCACTTGCACTTTACTAGCCAAGGTGTTGCAACACACTTGTAAGAGATAAAAGATTTAGATTAGGATGTAAAAATTAGAATTTGAAATTAAAGCTGCGGTTTTATCGAATGTTTCAAATCAAATTTAAAAAAAAACTGTGATATATTTTAATTTGGTTTCAAAAAATTAATAAAAACGGCATTTTTTTTTATAAAAACGGCAGTCATACAGCTCTAGTTAGTTCAAATTAAAGACTTCCGCGGTGCAAATTCCAAGGTCTAAATTTTAACACAAATCAACCGACAACATATCGCTACAAACCTGGGGTGCTATGGGCGGGTGAAACTCGACCATTGTGCGACAGAGGAAGTCCAGCAGACTGGTGGTGATGGCGGGGTGACTGCGCATGCTCTGGTGCATCACCAGCACCCCTGGTTCGATGTCCATGATGCTGTGAAT
>CH002658.1:57386-72917 GCA_000149265.1 Ciona savignyi | reverse complement strand
TATGTGTATTTGTTCAAGAATAAAAAATTAACCGAGTTAATCATAAAGGTTGGACATAATCTAGGTTATCTTTCATTAAGACTGAGTAAAGTGTGGATTTTTGTTCACATAAGTGAAACCATTTAACCCATTATATCTATAACCATACTGAATTTACACATAACCCCAACGATAAATATGCAAACAATCAAGTATTAGCCAATAGACCGCAATGATGAGTACCTAATAAAATATGGAATACCGAAGATTTAAAAATATTCCTATAAATTAATTTTTAAAAGGACTACTACTACTATGTAAAACTGTCCAGTCTGCACAGTAGAGTTCAAGCCCATGCAAGGTTATGTTTTAAATTGTAACCAAACGTCACCTTTTAATTAATTACAGGTCCGCAACATGATATTAATGCATTATATTACACTTTTGCATGCCGTAAATAAGCTACATGCGCGAAATTTATTTGGGGAATATCTTACTATGCAGACTGGCTATGCAATAATAGTTCATTCTACATAGCACCTCTAGCCACCATGAATAAAGAGTACTGACCCACTTACTTACCAAAACAAGTTGAAGAGACGAGAAGAAAAAAATTCTTGTTTTCTTTTATCTTTTTACTTCTTCTGCAATGTTCACGTAGTAAAGAATCACAGACGGGGATTTTCTTCCTTTCTCGAAATTTTACGCTTGACCGCACCACAAACAACAATTCAGATAACATCAAATCATGCGATGTAAATATTGTTTAAGTCAATTTTTAATTACTTTTATAATATTTTTGTAATTTGAGACAATACTTTACCCAGTGTTTTGCTCCCCTTTAAAGATTAAAACTGTTGGGATATTAGTCAATATCTCGTGATCGCATTTTCCCCCAGAGGTCGCTGTGTAAAAGTATTTGCACTTCTCTTGTTTGTTTTGGTTAAACCCTGTGTAAAAATTGTGTTTATTTCTCTGTTTACAAGTACGCATATTAAGCATACTATGGATAAAAGAAAGTCAGAAAATGGAGATGCAGAAATCTCTGAGAAAAGGTCCAAAGTGTTGGACAAGTACGCGTATTTGCGGGAGGAACAAAAACCGATGCCAGAGGTTTATACAAAGAAGCCTGAACCGCCAGTAAAAAAACCTGGTCAGCTGACACCACAGCAGTTGGATGATTACTTTAAAAAGGGATTTTTGGTTGTTAAAGATTTTTTCCCACCTGGCCGTCTTGATGTGGTAAGAAGTGGCATCGATAAGCTTGTGGATGACCTAGCTAATAAGTTGTGCAATGCTGGAAAGATTAAGAATAAGCATGAGGATAAGGATTTCTTCACCAGGCTTTATCATCTTGAAAAGGAGTTTAAGGGCACTGCAATTTTGTTGCACAAACAGGGCATATTACCGAAGGAGTTTCAAGACTTATGGTCAGATGAGAAGCTATTAAACGTTGTTGAGCAAATGGTTGGGCCAAATGTGGCAGGGCACCCTGTGTGGAATCTTCGCACCAAAACACCACACAACGAGCAAACGACAGTGCCGTGGCATCAAGACAACGCATACCTTGAGCCCTGCAGCTTGGAATGTTTACAAGTGACTGCGTGGATCCCGATGGTAGATGCCAATATGGTGAATGGGTGTATGCAAGTTGCTTCCGGTGGTCACAAAGCCGGTAAAACATTGAAGCATACTTGCTGTGCAGGCGGAACATGGTATGTGGAAATGGAAGAAAAGGATTTGGATCAACTTGGTCTTGACGCAAAGAAAGATATAGTCACCTGTGAAGTACCTTATGGGAGTGTTCTGTTTTTAAACAATGCTATACCCCATCAGAGCTTGGAAAACAGATCTGATATCATACGGTGGAGTTTAGATCTTCGCTGGCATGATCCTGCAAAAGAGAACGGCTTCTATGGTCTAAAAAAGAGCGTTCTGATGCGAAAGGCAGATGATCCAGATTACAAAATCGACTGGGATGAATTTGCAGGCGTTGACCGCACAAAAATTCAGATGAAAAACCTTAAAGAAGACAACGACGACTTTACGACTGAAGTGGCTGGCCCGTGGATGAAACGCTGGGATATAGTGCATCACAATCGACACACAGAGATGTTTGGGATCGAAGAGGATTCCACCAAATGGGTTAAAGCTTAAAACAAATGTGTTTATATACTGACAACCTTGAGATTATACTTAAGTAATTACGCAGCATAGCAATAAAGTTCGAACTGTCACATTCAGTTGTTTTTGCCTTATGAAGGCATATTGATTAAAAATGACCACACTTTGAATGACTGTGCAATATTTGGATAATTTCTGTAAAAATACATATAGCCATTTTGTGCCAGTTGTACACTATTGTTTTAAACAAGAAGTTTTAGGCTGTGGAAAAAATTGAACTAAAATTGGAATGTATTTTGTCTCTGAGGGTAAATGTTATTCAAAGCCTACATGCCAGCACCAGTATGACTTCTCAGAACTAGATTTTAAAACTGTTTAACTAGAATAATCTAGTAATAAAAATGTTTATGAGCTTGTATTTTTTTAGTTTTGTTTTGTTATACCATTTTAATTTCATTCTCATTTGTGTCGCCTTTAAATACCATTTCCATGATTAACACGCATGATTTTTATGCCTTATTCTTAACTTTTTAAAAACCACAATCAGCATTGCTCGATAATTACAAATGCATAATGACTGCCTACATCTATATCAAATATATACGCTTGAAAACCCAATGGTGTGAAGCAATTTACCTTGAAACTTTTCAGTTATGCATCTCTGTAAATTTAAAATGTCATGTAATTTTACTGTACAGATTAAATCTAGGAGTTTAAAATCTGTTTAACGTGTTAAAATGGCATACAGCCATACATCTGCCTCGTCTGGCCACCTTTGGCTGGACGGGGTTGAGTTCAGGTTATCGGATTTGTTTTCGGTTAAAAAGTCAGTTGATCTGCCAGAGGACTTCAACCTCAAAGACCCAGAAGTTGTGCTTGAGGATTTGGAGGTGAGGTTCTTCGAAGTACCTAGTTTGATTTAAATACGGTAATGTTCATTTATCTCTAGTGGATGGGTATGACTACCAACCCAATCTATATACACCATTGTTATTTGAGATCCTGACTTAAGAGGTTATTGGAATGGTAACCCGTAATTTAAAAGCATTTAGTATCCGTTATGATCGACAATCATCCTGGCGCATTTTTATTTATGTTTTATTAAGCCGAAGTACAGCGCAGTTGGTCCTACACAAACACACACACTATTTATATGTAGATACATTTATTTTGCATGCACGTTTTTGACTAAACTATATCCCCAACAACTCTATTAACAATTTTTGCTTTGCAGTATGATTTTGCTACGGAGAGGACAATTTTAAAAGCAGCACGGGCTAAAGATCTTGCAGAAAAAGAGAGACTGTTATTAGAAGAAGAAAGAAAAAAGGCGGAAAAAGAGAAGCGCAAGAGAGAATTAGCAGAAAAACACAAAGAATTTCTAGAAATGCAGCAGCGAGAAAAGGAGACTAAAAATAAAGACGACAACAAGGACTTGACAAAAAATAATTTTAAAGTATCACAAAACAACCCATTCTACAAAGACATGCTTGGCTGCGACATTCTTACACCTCAACCTGCCAAGCAGTTAAATGGAGGTAAACTTCATATTTTACCAGTATGTATTCCTTGTTTCTCTATAAAAAGCTGGATAATCTGAAAGCTATAAAATTAAGGATTTATAGGTTACAAATTCTAGTACTGGTAGTGTGGTACCTTAAAATATTGTATTCGGTATTTACAAAACAGTAAGGTTTCTGGGTTAATTTCTAACCTAAATTAAGTGTGGTGGTGAATGTTGGTTAAACATTTACCAAACATCAATAAGAAAGGTGTCAGATATGTTGTGTTTTTGAGATCTCCCGTCAGGGTCACCAAAGCTGTTTAAGGTAATTGATTAAAAACAGCATACTAGTAAATTTGTAAACTGACCTTATGTAGATACGTACTTATATACCGAACAAATTATGCAACAAATTATCAAGTAATGATACAATAGTAGGGAAAAGAAGGTAAATGTGCAATGTGCTAAAGGCTAGTAATGTAATCAATGTAAATATTAACTGCACAGAAATAGAAAGTAATTAACTTTAGCCAATGTAGATAATGATTGACTACTGATACTTTATAGCATGCATTTAACATGTATTCATCGCTAGATGTTTGTTTTATATGTTTGCGAAATAATATTTGACATTCATATTAGAAGTGGTGTAGAAAGTCCCATTTTATTACAATGTTTTGAGCAAAGTTCAGTACATTTAATATCTGTTGAAACTAACACCACATAGTATGGGGAATTAGTGCTTCTTTCAGCAGAAAAACGGTCGCTAGCTAGTCGGTTGTGTCCTTCGGTAAGGCACACTTGAATCTAGTTAAATGATTGGTTGACACTGTAATAGATTCGGTAACTCAACGGTAGGTACCATGTAATAACGATCATTGTGTTTTTTTCATTCACAGGAGTAAACCTGAGTATCCTATCCCATATTTCCTAACAAAAAAATTCTCTTAGACCATTCACACTCTCACCTGTCATCTAAAACTGAGGTGGATATTAATGAGTTCGAAACCGAAAATCCCGACCCCTTTTCAAACCTTGAGTTACAGACGATAGACGATTTAAAGGAACTAAAAGATGTATTAGAAAATTTCACTATCCAAGGAAATGGTATGAAATTATTAAACAACTGGATTAAAGTGTTGCTATAAAGAATTATGTAGCTTAACATTGAGAAATGTATTAATGCATATCCACAATATTAAAACGGTGTACCAAACAATGAACCAATTCAGTACAAAGTTATATATAGTCAAAATGTCGCAATAAGATTACTGAAGCATCTTTATGATAGTAAGTTGCTTCAGTGATCTTATTGTGGCATTCTTAATATCTATAACTTTTGTGTGTGTTTAATTGCATTCTTATCAACCAACCGTAATTCAAGTTATTTCATGCAAGTTTCTTGTCTAGGTAATATAGGCCTATTAACACCAGAGGTGCGATCATGGCTTCTGATTAAAAAAAGACTTAGACTTTGTGTGTTTCAATACTACTTCCATTCTTTTAAGAAGTATTCTGTTCTCCTTAAAACAGGTTCTGCTACGGCAACGGAGGTGAAAAATGAAGATCCTATCACTCATAAAGGAGCTATGGTTGAAGAGAAAATGGAAGTACCCATGGTTGTTCCTCGCACATTAAACCACAACATTGCTCCAACCAAAGTTGATCTCCTTGACGAATTTACCGACATGTTAACCGACGACGTTAGAAATACAGAACACAGTCCAGAAACTGTAACGGATGAGAGGAAATCGCCAACCTTTGAGATGAGTTCCACTGGCAGTGGGCAATTTGCAACTAACTTTACCCCAGTGGCAACTACTGCCTATCTCCCACATGAATATTCTAATTCTAGAAGACCCAATTCTGTTCCTAACCTTTCAAGACAGTCACCAGATTTTATACATCCAACTGAGTCAAGGACTTCTCCCATGCAGGGTTATCCGAGCACTTCGACTGTGCGACCCTGTGAAAATGATTTACAAACTGCATCTGAGAGCGAATATGTTAATGTAGCGAAAATAGAAAAGCCGAAAGTTAAGCCGAAACCGGCTGTTAGAAAGAAACCAATCGCGGACATTTCCAGCGCACCTGAATCGCATAACCCTAACAGCTATGGAGCTGTGCGAACCAAGGTTTTAGCGAACAAGTCTGCTCAGGAAAGGGCAAAATTTGAAGAGACCATTAACAAAGCACTCACAAGCTTGCCACAACTGCCAAAACCAATTGCAAAGAAAAAAAAGGTTGGTCAATATGTGAAATATTATTTTGAACCAATGATTTCTGATGTTAATATCTAAATCATACAGCTGTAGGGTCAAGAGATACCTTTACTATGTAATGCTAGTCAACATAACTCACCTTTTATCAATATATATGTATGGTAGTTTGTTGGTGTATATTTTAAAGTAGGTTGTGCATATGTCATCAGCAAAATTGAGTTCCCTACCATATCACGTTTGTGGGAAGTAAACATATGGTAAATTTCCAAAATATAAACTAAACGTCTCTCCTGGATTGCAATGTGTTTCTTGATGACAATTAAACTACAGTTTGTTTTTAAATAAGGCTTGCAGATGAAATCAACTCTATTTCTTATTTTTTAATAAATTTACAAACTGATATGTAAAATCGTAACCCTGTTTTATACTGACTAAGGAATAGGTCACGTATTTACGTAGGAAACGAAAAAGTTTAATAGGCGCAGATAAGTGTAGTTCATAAATATTGCAATAGGAAAGTTTTTCTATTACACAAAACACCATTCACACATTAATTGTTGGATTGTTAACATAATATAAACAACAATGCAAACTTTAATTGTACGTTGATCGTTTAATTTTCAATTTTATATTAGGCCTATACAACTTAAGTTATGTTAAGTTAGTAATTAAGGACAGTTAGCTTGTATAAAGCAAAATGTATGACACCATGCCAATATAAAGCATCGTATGAATAACAAAATCAGAAGAACCTATTCACCCTAATAATATTAAGAGAAGAACAACTTTTTATTGAGAACAATATTACACAACAATAGCAAATTTTGTTTTGTATGTTCGACATGACAATGCGGTTGTGATTGTATAAACGCTATTTTTAATGCTAAATTGATAACCTTGAGATACATTTTTATGCAAGTGTTGCAAAGTCATCGACGCAACTACATTACTATTCGCTTTACCAATTTAAGATGTAAATGTATTTAAATACCGTTGGATTATAACCAACATATATTTTAACCTAACCCTATAATATATTTATCTTTTTTTTTGTAAAATTAAGTCACTTTCAAATTAATATTTGTGATATATTATATATACATACAGATACAGTATATATGCTTGTGTTGATTTTTAAATTACTTTTTGCAATAGCATTGTGACTGTTTAGTGATTATACGCACAGGAAATGTCAAATCAATTTTTAATTCAATAACTATGCTAAGCAGCTTAAGTAGTACAGTATTATACCTCAACTAATGGATTTGGGTAATAAATATTTGTAATCTGAGTATGAATTACAGTATTTTAGTTTAACAGAATGCTTTTGCACATAATTTATTCATATCTAAATGTGCTTTTAACTGTTTATGGGCCATTGCTGTATCAGTCCAAGAATATAGGCTAGTACCATAAAATATCACTTTTTTGCAGAAAGATATTATAGAAACACCGATACAACCTGAATACTTAAAGGTACCTTGTTTAGATATTGGATATAAAGTTATATATATATTTATATTTATATAACATATATACATGATGAATATTTATATAATATGGGATGTTCATGTTTTATCTTAGTAAAAAAAGTAACCCAAGAATTTTGTAGCTCACCAAATGCATTTCAGCCATCAATTACTGGAGCATTTCCAGTGTGTATTTGTTTAGGACTTTCCTACAGTGGTAATTGAACCCATTAACTCAGCTGATGTGCATTTAGTGTCTAACCCAAGGAAACAATCGTCCAAGCCAGCCACTCTTTTCAGTCAATCAAACTTTTGGCTGAAATCACATGCTTTTACATACAGAGCTTTAGGGCCAGAAAAATGTTTCTATTGTCACATAGATTTAAGTAAATTGCAGGCACCAATATACGAACACTATATTTTTTAACACACATTATATGGCAGTATATTTTTAACACACATTATATGGCAGTATATATTTAACACACATTATATGGCAGTATATATTTAACACACATTATATGGCAGTATATATTTAACACACATTATATGGCAGTATATATTTAACACACATTATCTTTTTAACACACAATATACTTTAACTTTTTGCCTCAATTAAAAAAAATACATGTGCCCAGGATGGCAAGTTAGTTAGTTGTTGTTGGTTAAACACGTTATTGAGAATATCAATTTGTTTATATTTTATTACTCCTATGATGACAGATTGTCTTACTAGATATATTGCGTATGTCAAGGGAAACTGTTTTGTACTGTATGATAATAAATGATGATATGTTTTTATTCTACGCAAAAAAAAACATTTTTCACCAGACAAATAAAAACAGGGTCGCTAACCGCTATAAACATTCATAAAACTGACAAAAAATAAAACACTTTGGCGCAACCTTGACATGCATTCATTGTGACCCTTATTTAGTAATCATTTGTGTTCCTAGACAAGGCATTTACCAATTGTTGCTTCAGTTTAGTACATTTGATTGGAATTTTTAATAACTTAAATTGTCACCAACTTTGAAACCCACATTACAATAGTTGGTGTATACAAACTGCTATCCCATGGTAATCTAATGATTGTCTATTGTGCATGTGTATATCAGATTGATTTGGGCTGACTTAAACTAAAATGGGTTTTAAAAAAAAAACTTAAAATTAGATTATTTCTTAAATAACTCCCCTTCTATTTTTTATTGTACATTACATGCTTATATAGTTATGTTGCTCAGGTTGCCACCCCTAGTTTTCTCAATGGTTTAAATGTGGAGGAGAAAGATTTCGCACATTACTTTGTCTCCATGGGATTTTCCGAGTCCAATGTACTACGAGCGATGCAAAAATATGGGCTCGATCATAAAGAGGTATTTGACTAATCAATTTGCATTTGAAATTATGGCTGACAAGCATATCTTTATTGAGTCATAATGCGTATTGCGGTAGTGGAAATCAATTATGGTTACTGCACCTACACTGCACAGTTTTCTATCTTACTTCTGTTGCGTTTTGAGTAACAAGAGTTACCATTTTTTCACATAAAGATAATTGGAGCATCTGCACTCATACACAACAGTTTAACGGTTTTTAATCCTAATTTATTTAAGATAATAAACTATAGCGATGCTTTCGCTAGAAACACAATTTTGACAAGAACAAATGCAACCCCATACTGGCCAGTATTATTGAATTAAACAGCCGCAACGCACAGTATAAATACCACAAGTAATCTTAAAATCCAAGTTTTGAAAATCCTCCCTTGAAATGGTAAAATTTCTTCCCGATTGGGAATTATAGTTGTAAGCCAAGGTTACACAACCTTGCTTACTAGAATTGTGTACTAATCTGAGCGTTGTGTCGCAACGCAAGTAAATAATTACCAGAATAGTGGATTTTCACATTTGAGTTAGCGGAGCTAATATAGTGAAGTGTTGCATGAATTGCATCTTTTATTTTTGTGGCCCATTTTGCTCCACTGGAAAAATAATAATAACTGCCAAATTTAATTTTAGGGACCTAACCAGGAACCCCAGTGGACCTGGACCGACGCAAAGTAATCAGACAATTGTCTGTGTGTCAACTCTCTTGGTTTTCCTATTCACAGGGATAAACATGAATGTCCTATTCCTATTATGTCAAAAAAAGTGGATGTTCCAAACCATAAAAATGTCTTAAGTTATTTAGCTGTGTGGACCAAGGTTTTAGCAAATAGCAAGATTGAAAATGTTCTGTTTTTTTATCCATTTCCTGACAAGTTCAACAAGTCATTATAAAGCCTGCAATGTAATCATAGTGTAGAATAAGCAAATGACCACATTCATTTTTTTTTAATTCCTGGTTTATTGAACACATTCGGGATACATGCATTCTACTGTTATTCATACAGGACATCCATAAATTCTAAACTTCCATTTGTTCCAGGTGGCCGATCATCTGTGTACGGTCCAGCGATTATCGGAACAAGGGTTTAGTGAGTGCGACATAGAAGATGCACTAGATGTTTTTAATGGCGATGAGGCAGAAGTAAGTTTACACTTTAGCAAATGCTAATTTGTGATAACCGACGCTGGCAATGTATTAAGCATTAACCTATCTTATGCTATGTTGTTTTATGTTTTCAGATTAAACTGCCTACTTTAATTTTGGTATTTTCCTGTTACCGCCGTTAGTAACAAAGTCAAACCGAAAAATAACTAATACCAGTTATTTGTGTGTATCATCAAAGTATAATAGATTGTTACATAGAACATAAGAGCTGTGTATCTACCAATAACTGGTAACCAATTTTGTCTAACCAAACAATAAAACCATTGATTTTGTGAAAAGTCTACCATTTTATGTTACTTTATGTTGCTATTTTAACAAAGCAATGTCTTATTTATTGGATTTTTCGTTTTTTTACATTTCAGTGGTCAATATTTTTAAACGGACAGAGCAATTACCAAAAAACAACTGCTTAACCAATTGATTTTCTGATCAGTCAACTCTTACCTTACCTAGATGCTGGCAATAATTGACTGATCAGAAAAACAACCAGTTAAGCAGTATTAGTTTATAACTGGTATGTTTATTTTTCGATTTGACTTTGTTACTAAAGGCAGTAACAGGAAAAATGTTAAGTTAACTCCACAACATTTATTATAATTACATTTAGTACCCTAGTACCTGTTGTTATAAATTAATACCAGACAATCCAAGAGCATTAACATGTTTATATTTCAGACAACGGAGTACCTACTTTTGCAACGTCAATTTCTTGATATGGGCTTCACAAGTGAAAAAATCAAACAAGCATTACTGTTACATAACCGGAACCAGTCGAAAGCTCTTGAGGAATTAATGTCTGGTATCTAGCTTGCCAATTTTCAACATTCAAACACCTATGCACAATCTTTGGAACAATGTATCCAGCCTTGCTATAATTGTTCCATAAGGTACCCATTGCCTCCAGGTCAATTAGGGCCAAAAACTCTACCAAGACAATTAGTTCCTGCCCCCACACCATTGCCACTGGTCAACTAGCCGCACACATTTACCCCCTAGCCACCACCCCCAAACAACTAACCTAGTAGAAGTACCACTTTGGAAAATGCCCAAACTATTAACCCCCGGGCAACAACCATACTAATCCTCATTTTCAAATAATTTAAGGTTGCATTTGACTGGGGTTGATTTTCAAGATATAGTTGCAGTATTCTGACAGGTTAATTTCCTGCCAGTAAAAAATATTTTTTATCAATATCAAACATGTTAAATAAGATTTTCAATGATCCAAATAGAAAACACAAACAAGACGAAATGAGTAGACAATCAGCTAAAAACATGACATTATTTTAAAGAACAACGGCCCAAGAACCTTATGATGGGTTATTGTACACAAAGCACCCACTGTATATTATTTATACCATATTGCAATGGTACTCCCTTTTTGTTTTAAGTTTTCTATTCTAAATTCTGCGCTACTATTTTCGTATGACTTTAACACACCAGTAAAACGTTCAACGCAAACAGCTCGACTTCGTCTATATGATAAACTTACCGTATCAAGTTTTGTTACCTTCACATACCTGGTGTTTATTTATCTATCCTTTTGTCCTCTCCCGAAACCTATAATCGTGTTACAGTTGCCTGTTTGGGTAGTTAGTGTTTAAAAGAATTGATTATGTCCGGGAAGGTGCTTGGATCACCATTATGTGTCAAAAAATTTACATTTCAACTAAAAAAAGTACATAACATTGCAACTGCGCTGGTAACCAGACTGTGTAAACAGGGCTATCTAAACATTGCAGATATTGTAACGGCTTGGTTAGTCACACTTAAGCAGTATAAAAATGCACATTGTATCCTAAAAGGACAATTTACCAGTGCCAACATAATGTAAGTCCTGATTTATATTCACACATACTGGGGTTATATTTGTTATTTTGTGTTTAGCTTTTTGTCTTTGTGCAATTATTATTCCACTACTTCTTATGTATCTTCTTGTACTAGCGTTCCTTTAACTGCATGGCAACTAAATAAAACTTTTTTGCTCGCTGCAAATGTTGCTTTATTGTTAATACCCTTTCGCACCATGAAATTGGACAAGTCTTCGATATTACTGTGTGTTTTGATCAAGTTGGCCTTGGAAAGGTTCAGTTTGTTTCCGGAGTCCTATTTAACCCGGCATGTGTAAGCAAAATGAGCGCATCTAGAAAGTAAATTTGCATAATCAGAATGTTAAAGCATTCATAGAGCGTTCAGGAGAATAGCCATTTCCGGTTAAAATTTATTACGTTCGCACCCATATTGTTTTAACACTTAGACGCACTTCGCTCCAGCAAATACTGCAGGGTTGACTAAAAAGTTAGAATCGGTATTACAAGTACATGACTGAGCGCCATGGCACCACTCTCTCCAGAAACCATTAAACGACGATGGCTTGGGACAGTATTGAGTACATCGTGCTGTGCATGTAGCGAAACCACCTGTGCATGCGCCACAGGTTGATTGACCTGGATCTAATCCCTGGCAGTTACTGGTGGTTGTACACCGCCTTTCGCAGGTTTCTGCGAAAACAAATGAACCACCGTGATTTTTTATATAAAAGCGAGTGGAAAGTCACAATATGATTGGTTAATTCGATTGAACAGCCAATTTGGCTTTAAATACATAAAATGGACATTATAAAAAAAATGGACATATAAAAGAGCATATACCTGCTTTGACAGGACCAACATTTGCAGGGAAAGCGGATACTGGAGAGTTTCCCTTTGGAGTATAGCGCACAATAATGTACGTATCCTGACCGGACACAGCTCTGCCGCAACCAATATGTGAAGTAGCGCGCCAAAGTAACTGTGTGAACTCGTCTAAAGAAAAACATGGCAAAGTTAATTTGAAACGCAAGTAAAACTTTTCGTAGAAAATGACTCGCAACTGATTGGATCGAATGCAGTCTAAGCAGCACGGAGACTGGGCAGCATGGAGTCTAGGCTATACAGTATTCGTACACATATAGTTCGGTGAGTATTGCCAGCACAGACCTGGCTTTATTAATGGAGAAATACGTGCACCTCACACACCTCATGTACAATTAATATAACTAGCTATAAAAAAACAACAATATAACTATTTATTCGTACATAAAGCATTCAACGTGATTTTCCCACTCGGCCAGAATACGTAACCCATCCATCGACCTATCATCTACAACAGACGTGGGAAAACTACGGCCCGTGGGCCAAATCTGGCCCGCCGAACTTTTATTTTGGCCGCAGGATGTTATAGGCATATTGCAAGACTAAAAAGCGATGCCACAGCTATATTGTGATATTACAGATAGGCTACTCGGTAAATTAAGGTGTCACAGCGACATGTGTGCGTCGCATGACGAAACAGTGCTTTTTGGTTTTAAGCAGAAATGTACCTTATTTCTCAGTTTAAAAACTGTATGTAAGTGGCGGCGATCACTTATTGGCCAGCCAGTCTAAGAATAAAATAATTTTGGCCGCTGATTCAAAAAGTGTGCCCACCCCTGATCTATCAGGTAATTGATAAGATATCAATCCCTATCGGCGATACATAGAATTCACCTGTTGAACTTGATTGTCCCGGCGTAGCAAAGTTGTACAGAAAGTATTTGGAATACCAAGCTATTATCGCGTTGCTTGCCGTAGCCGTAGTTTGTGGTAATGAAAGCCAGTACAGGTTTTCCCCGTAGCCATCTGTGGAACAAATGTTGGTTTAAGTGTTTAAATTTTAAACTGGTTTCGCTTCGTTTAAAAATCACAGTAACCTTGTGGTTTGTATTACCCTTACTTAAAATAATAGAATACTTAATTATATTCTTGGGTGAAACGACAATCGTTTTAAAATGGGTAGTCTTTAACCTAACGAGCAGTAGACCTTTTGTTTTTTTATGCTACGCTGCGTGATTTGACCGCACTAAAACCTATATTATAAACTTAAACTGTGTGCGCTGCACAAAATCAACAGTCCTAAAATTTGTACAACGTGCGAATTAACAGTATTAATTATCTTGATATTGTTTTGTAACAATAGTAACTACTTATAGTTGTAGAAGTGCTAGTTATACTTACTGTTACTGCTGAATGTTTATTCAAAGACGTTTAAAAAGCTAGATAAACGATAAACATGCGAAATTACTTTCATTATGATCTAATTCATTAACTGGCACATTGCTTAGAAAAGGTTTCCGGCCCTGATGTAGACTATTCAACGTTTGTAGAGAGGTATTAATCAATGGTCTCAACTCAAACTGCTCTGAGGGCCAAATGAGGACGTGTAATAAACCTGGGGCCCGCAATCTACAATGAAAAACCAACCAACAAGAAAACAGTAAGAACGCAGTAAAAGATAAACACAAGTAGGCTAAAAATTAAGATTTTTAGACTATGGCCATTTTTTGTTTTGTTTACTTAGCTGGCAGCGTTTTTTTCATAACACGCTAAAGTGAAAAGGCATCGTGCTGTAATTTTTTATCGCATAACTAGTTAGCGCTTAAAAGTGTGCAGTTTGATGAGTAATTCTAGTTTTTTTTGCTCTTTTAAACCTAAGAAAAAGTCGCGGGCCGCACAAAATGGTTAGCATGCGGTCTGCTGGTCACTTGTAAGACCCTTGGTGTTAATACAGACCCTTGGTATTAATAAAATAAATAAAGCTAATTATCAAGAATAATTTCTTGTACAATATACCTCGATTGGATAAGACTCGTTGACCTATTGATGACAAATGATTGGCATAAGCTTGTGCATCCGCTTGTAGACTTGCGCTAGTGATAACCGGAGGAGTTCCATGAAGACACCGATAATAGTTGTGAAGATTAAGACAGTTCTCAGTAAAAACTGATCCTATAACAGGCCAGTGACAAACTGAAAAATATAAAGTGGTTGTTAAATTGGGGAAATGCAAGGAAAGATTTTCTTACCAGGAATTGGTTCTGGTGTTGTTGGAGGTTGGGTTGTTGGGGGTTGGGTTGTTGGGGGTTGTGTTGTTGGGGGTTGGGTTGTTGGGGGTTGTGTTGTTGGGAGTTGGGTTGTTGGGGGTTGGGTTGTTGGGGGTTGGGTTGTTGGGGGTTGTGTTGTTGGGGGTTGTGTTGTTGGGGGTTGTGTTGTTGGGGGTTGGGTTGTTGGTGGTTGTGTTGTTGGGGGTTGTGTTGTTGGGGGTTGGGTTGTTGGGGGTTGTGTTGTTGGGGGTTGTCGTATTTAGTTTTTTATTGTTTCACGGAATTCCCCTGGGTTTAGTAGATAAGTGTCTGTTTTTACATAAGTGAGTCATGTTATGTAGCAATTCTTAAAGTTTTGATCTGATTTGTCGACTTCTTGTTGGAGATGTCAGTGCGATATGGCATGCCTGTCACAATCATAATTCAGAAACATATCTTCGTTTTCATGGAAATTAACCTCAGTAAATGTTTTCTTTATTTAATTGGCACAGAATGTCTAATGTTTTAACATTTTACCGAATTTTAATAAAATTAGAGCAGCAGTTCAAGCGCTATGGCCACAAAATCGAATTTATTAGAAAAAAAATGTTTTGGTTTTAAGTCTGAGGGGAATTCCCCTAGATTCATTACCCAAATTTTTGGTTTCTGCATATTAGCCCATGTTGTCTTACAAATGTCCAATTTTTATTTCGATTTAATTAATCCTTTTGGTAGATGTCGGGGCGACATGCCATGCTTGTCCCCATCATGATTTGAGACCGTATCCTATATTTGGGG
>CH002658.1:41166-51952 GCA_000149265.1 Ciona savignyi | reverse complement strand
TTGTTGGGGGTTGAGTTCTTGGGGGTTGAGTTGTTGGGGGTTGAGTTGTTGGGGGTTGTGTTGTTGGGGGTTGAGTTCTTGGCGGTTGTGTTGTTGGGGGTTGTGTTGTTGGGGGTTGGGTTGTTGGGGGTTGTGTTGTTGGGGGTTGTGTTGTTGGGGGTTGTGTTGTTGGGGGTTGGGTTGTTGGTGGTTGGGTTGTTGGGGGTTGGGTTGTTGGGGGTTGTGTTGTTGGGGGTTGTGTTGTTGGGGGTTGGGTTGTTGGGGGTTGGGTTGTTGGGGGTTGGGTTGTTGGGGGTTGTGTTGTTGGGGGTTGGGTTGTTGGGGGTTGGGTTGTTGGGGGTTGTGTTGTTGGGGGTTGGGTTGTTGGTGGTTGTGTTGTTGGTGGTTGGGTTGTTGGGGGTTGTGTTGTTGGAGGTTGTGTTGTTGGTGGTTGGGTTGTTGGGGGTTGAGTTGTAGCTTCTGTTGTCTGCTTTGGTGATGTTGTCAGATAGGGCGAAAGTGGTCTGCCGAGGGTAATACAATCAACAGTAGGAATAACTGTGGTCGGTCGGTATGTCGGGCACGCGTTGCAGAAGGATTTGCACATGTGTCTAAAGTAGAGGAATTTACACAATCCAACCCCTTGATCGCTGCAGTTCGGTATCTTATCTGTGCAATCTAATAAAAGGTAGATTGAAAGATTGGTAAATCATGTATCATTTTCTTTTAATAACTTACTCGTTAAATAGTTCGGGACACAAAATCCACATGCTTCTCGACAATGTCGCTCATAAAAATCGTAGGTGCACATTGCTTGATATGCGAATAAACATAAAGCAGCATAATCATTCGAACAACCTGCGACAAAATGGTCATTGCAGAAAATACAAATGATTATACATGCAGTTATAAAAATACGTTACAAAATGCATTGAATGATATTTTGTGTTTAGTGGTTTCCATTACTGCTCTAAACATTTTAAATGTAAGGTTGCGTTAAAGGACAACACCAATATTTTACAAGTTAAGTGACCAAAACAACGTTGTGACTGCAACGTACAATTTCGTTTTTTTGCTGCAATATTATTAATATATTAAAAGTCATAGTTTTGTTTTCGCCTTGGTTTTATAGAAAAAAAAAACGTTATTTTTATCATTTTGTTTACTTTGATTTTTGTCTGGAGATGGCGGTGGCATCGTTTGAGTTACTGCAGTCGTAGTTATCGACGGCTGTGTGGTCATTTCCAATGAAGATGGCGACGTGACCGGAGCAGACGTAATTTCTTCTGTCGTTACTACTGTAAAGTGGACTTAATAAGTATTAAGTTATTATTTATTGATGTACATTAATCAATCAACAAGAATCCGGCCCGTTGGTCTAACGGTTAAGTGCGTCGCCTTTCAATCGAAAGGTTTCCGGTGCGAAACTGGTCGCTAGCTAGTCGGTTGGGTCCTTGGGCAAGGCACTTTACGGACATTACCTGAACCCAGCGGATTAATGGGTTCTACCAAATTGAAGAAACGTGTCTATCACATACAACACACTGCAATAGCTCCGGAAACCCGACGATGGGCGCGAGGTAATCTGACGATTGCCCGTGTGTTAACCCCCTTGGGTTTCCCATTCACGGGGATAAAGATGAATATCCTATCCTATCCTAATAACCCTAGAAGACCAGTGAGTCCCCTTTGGAACGAACCGAAATCTTCCATCATCAACAAAATAAACTAACAGAAACAGACGTTGTGAAAAAAAATGTTAAACCGGACCATCTATTTAAGGTAAATCTTTAAACATTACGACTGCCTTTCAGTAATTATCTCCTTGAAGCTTTACAGGAAATACCATGTGCATCATTATTTCCCTTAAGCGCCCTCCACACAGAACGGTAGCCGTAAACCGTCCATTTTAAAAGCGGCTCAACAGCGCGGTTGCCAAGCGGTAAACATGTTTACACAAAACGCGTTGACGCAACGCTACTTTTCGCGGGAAAACTAACTTAGAGACTAGCTTTTCCAATCAGTATTGAACGTGTCCAAAATGAAAGTGTCTAATAGAAGAAAACTGTTGGTGTTAAGTCACACCCAGCTTTTAATTGCATACATATCCAGCCTTGTTACAAAAACTCAAATGAAATATACATAGACTACGTTAATTTTTAAAACTATTTATATTATGCCCAGGAGGTGATGGGTTCGATCTGTTTTTGCGCACAGAGTAATTCGTGGCGATGTGATTCTCGTAGATGAGATTAGAACAGACAACGAGCTTTTTTTGAGTATTTTCGAATGAGCCCGACAAATTTTGATAAGCTGCTTGCGTACGTGGGGCCTCATTTACAAAATCACTATCGACTGGAGAATACCAATCTCGATTGGTACACGGCTTGCGTTGACTCTTCGGTATGTCGCCTATAACTAACCAGACTGTAGGATCAAGGCCTATTTGCATTATTACAATCACAAATGATATCACAGTATTATTCTTTTGGCCGTGTGTGATGCAGGATATTGCTTTACGGCAGTTAACATTGGAGATTCCAGTCGACACGGCAACGGAGGGCGGGGGGGGGGGGGGTTAGTTTGGAAAATGTTTTTACCCAAAAAGAAAATGTTCTGTGCATTCCGCAAAATCATCTTTTTTTAGGTTCTACAAACCGAGTACCGTACTGTATAATGGGGGCGGCTTTCTCTCCAAGGAATAACTTATGGGGACGCAGTATCCTGGGCGATATATGCCCGACCGGTACCTCTAAATACTACAGGAGCGCATGGATCGCACGGAGCGCTTGGATCATTTACTATACTTCGTAACTACAAAAGCCTTGAAAAAAACTTCTCTCACTAAAAAAAAGATTATGATATTAATGTTAGGGTTGGGGTTAAATATTGTTCTGGGGTTGAGATTAGTGTTTGGGACAGGGTTAGAATTACTTTCCATAGCAATCTAAGCGATCCAAGCGCTCGAAGCGATCCTGTAGTATTTAGATATAGAGGCACCCTGCCCGACGACCAACAAATATTTAAATATCGTTTGTTACGTGCACTTCGAGTTGTTGAAAACGCATTGGGAATTCTTTCACTAAGGTGAAAAATATTTCGCAGACCAATTATTTCGGGGCCCAAAAAGTGATTGCGATAACCAAAGCATCCTGTTGTTTGTACAACTTTCTCCAAACTCGTGGACAAATATGCCCACCAACTTGTGTGACCGATATGATGCCGTAGGTTTGTCATACTGGGAGACTGGAAGTCAAGCGAAAGCATTCTGCAACCTGTTATATGCTCTGCCATGCAAGAGAATCGCTACACCTCAGCAATAATGCATACGCAGTTAATACAGGGTGTCCCCAAGAAAATGACACCATTTTAAAATCACACATTGAAAACTTGTGAATTCCAGAAACTCATTAAGCACGTGTGTTGTACTGTTGACAACGCGTAAATGTAAAATTTCATTGATTTCGAGTTCATACTTTTTGTGATATTTGCATCTTAATTGTGTCATTTTTTTGGGACACACTGTTATTATTAAAAACATGCAATTTAAGATTAAATCTGTCATTTTTAATTTTTAACTCCATAAAAATCGTTGGTAACGTACAATTAACCTTTACTAGTATTCCAAAAAATCATAATTTGATAAGAACTGTACAAAGATATTACACACGTATATATTGTTTAAAAAATCATTATTTGATAGGAATTTTATTCCAATGTAGCCTATGTACAGTGCATGAAAGAAGCAATTTACAAAACCAGCTCACCGGCCATTGAAGACGGAGTCGGACACAAATTACAAGTCTTTTTACAATTTGTTTGATAGTAAAGATTGGTCCGACAGGTGCTACCAGTGGCCAAAGTGCAAATAAGACTAAGATCTTCGCATTCTGTACAGAAAAGAACACGATACTTAAGTTAATCTATGTGACAGACAAAATCGCATGAAGCGTTACTATCCGGTTGTTCGACTGAATATAACGTAAGCTATATCGGGTAACGATAACATCTAATTACGCTTGGGTCACTTGAATCGCTTTGAACCTTAACCCTAAACCTCTAAGCGCCCCAAGAGCTCCAAGCAACCCATTCGATCCAGGCGATCCTGTAGTAATTAGAGTTACCGCGGCCCGGCGGGTTTTCTCTTCCACTCAAATTAAACATTATGATATTAAACTTAGTGATATTTATGATGTAGCAATAATGCTAGAGACTTACCTTGCGCCTTGAACATACAAAGCAAACTAGAGAACTGGATATAAAAAATGACCAAACGCATTTTTCGCAATTTTAATCAACCTGTCATAGGTATTTAAAAAATTAACAATCCTTTGATATACAGACACTAAATAGACAACCGCCTTGCAAAAACAACTGATCTATAGGAATAAAGATTGGTTAAACATCGCGAACTAACTATTCAGTTGTCAATTAACCGAATACATTGTTCTCTATAAACATTGTCTTACTTAAAGGTGCAGCGTGTGATTTGTTAGTCATAGAGGAAACGCTGTTAACTTAACTGAGTTTACAGTCTGTCGTATCTTTGCCGGTGTAATACAGTAAAACTTATTTGTATAATAATGAAAATACCTATAATCGTATAAAAAGCTTCAGTTTTTTATTCCCGGCATTTCGGGTAAGACCCTTGTTGTGGTCCACCTCAAATTTTGCAATGTACATCAAATACATATGGTCCGGTCGGTTAGTCTGGTGGTTTAGTGCGGCGCCTTTCAATCGAAAGGTTGCAGGGACGAAACTGGTCGCTAGCTAGTCGGTTGTGTCCTTGGGAAAGACTCTTTACGGACATTACCTAAACCCAGCGGATTAATGGGTTCTACTAAATTGAAGGAACGTGTATATCGTACACAACACACTAAAATAGCTCCGGTAACCCGACGTGGGCGCCAGGTGATCTGACGATTGCTCGTGTGTTAACCCGCTTGGTTTTTCCATTCACGGGGATAAACATGAATATCATACCCTTACCTATATTAGTGAACATTTTTAAAGCTTTTAACCCCATTGGACATATATTTTTTGCCAATACGTAGCGTGAAAGTAGAGTAATCGCATATTTAGTTGGGGGCAACATTTCCTTGCCGTTAATATTAAGAAACTAAAGCAGACTTATAATATGCTGCGTGTCATTATTGCTGCATAAAGCGTCCATTCTTAAAAGAGAAGTTTACCATCTTCTTGCGCATCTAAGCGAAATATCTATCTCTAATTATTATTTCCTAACGCATTCATTGTAATATAATAAAAGACGTCGCTTCCTCTATTTCATGTTCATTATACCGCTTGTCATTATCAGCCAATTGTTCCGCCATTATTTAGCTTAACCATGCATCGAATGAATTGCTTAGTTTACTATATCCAGTATTAAGTAAATGCAGAGATGTTTATAAAGCAGAAGTTCACATGTTCATTAGTAGTTCATCATTTTGAAGTTCTGTGGTATATATCATAAAAAACTAGATTTTTCTAAGAAATTCAAGCTTTTCTCTAGAAACCATATGTTTTTGTCCCTGGTGTAAATAACTTATAGCCTAATACAGAAACAGACATTTTGGAATAGTAACAAAAGAAAGTAAAAGATGTGTATGGATCAGATTCAACCAGCCCCATTTTACATCCACCCGAACCCTGTTCATTTTGTTACTTCTTTAATTATGGATTCCCCTTAAATCCAAAAGAAATTCCTGAGTTATCGGGGTTATTGTAAGTTTTATAGTATTTTTTAGATAATATTAGTTTTTTTCATAAATAAACTTTCTTTAAAATATAACGTAGTTAATTTTCAGTGTCGAGTTATCATTTTTGTCTATAATATCTCGGACAAAAAGCGGGCTTTTTGAGAAAACAGTAAAGTACACATTACATACAGATTACAACGTATATCCTTATGAATGACTTTACCCAAAGGTACTCTTAGACCAATTCCTTAACCAATGTGGAAGATATATTTAAGAAATGGCAAATATTTGTCCGTGGTTAGTTTACGATGTTTATTTTAGTCGTATAGCGGCACAATGCCAGGAATGGACAGAGGAAATGAATGACGTAGGGAAGCTGTAGAATCCATTCATCTTATGTTTAGTGTCTAGTTCAGGAGAAAAGCTGTTATTAACTTGGATTTATAAGTCTATCAAGGTTTGACGACATTGTTATGTATTACTAGACACAGCCTAAAGCCAGTGGATTAATGGATTTTACCAAATTTAACCAAAACAATTAAAATTGAAGTTGAACACTGCAATAGATTTGGTAACCCGAGGGTAATCTGACGATTTGCCCGTGTATTAACCTTCCTGGTTTTCCCATTCATGGGGATAAACATGAATATCATATCATGAAGTACAAATGTGTTTAAAAATGGTGGTAGTTGATGTTCTCCAATTTAACATAATATTGTAAAATCGGTTTAATTATAGATTTCAAGAAACATTTCAAAAAGCATTAGAGAAAAATGATAAGGAAAAATATTTATTGCGCTCGGATATGCTGTTTTGTTTTTTTGTTGGTATTCTTACTTATTTTGTTTCGGAAGTTTCGTTTAAAACCACATCCGAGCTACATATTATCCAAAAGGACTAATACGGATAAAATGTATTTGAGTTCAAACACTCCGACTCCAGAATTTAAAACCCCGAAATCCAAATTAATTTTATATTGGAAGCCCGATGGATCGCGCAGAGAAGAAACTTCTGTCGGAGAATGCGAAGTGACGTATGACAAAAATCGATTGAAAGAAGCCGGAATAGTTGCCTTTCACTTCTCAACAATTACCGGCAACGATATTCCATGGAAACATTACAGGTATACCGCCTTAGTATTGACACTAAAATTAAATTAGAAAACAAAAAACCATAATTCATTACATAGCATATAGGATGTTCATGTTTATCCCCGTGAATAGGAAAACGCAAGGGGTTAACAGTGGCAATCTTAAGCTAACCTTGCGCCCACAGAGCTAATGTAGTGTGTTGTGTCTGATTCATACGCTCTTTTAATTTAGAAAACCCATTAATCCTCTGCGTTAAGGTAATGTCCGTTGTGCTATGCTGAAGGACACAACTGACTAGCTAGCGACCAGTTTCAAACCTACAACACACACTAAACCACCAAGCTAATCGGTCGGCTTGTGTTTACTATATGTATATGTATAGCTGTAGCGTGAAATTTAGAAAACGCTAACCAGAAATATTTTTTCTGTGGTGTTTTTATAGTCACTGTGCATAAAAGAGATTGGCAGTTACATTAACATAGAGTAAACAATGTTTTAGGTGGATCTTTATTTTTTTATTGCACTGTTGATGTATTGGCCAATGATTTTGGCGATAATAAAATGAAAATTTACAGAGACCCGAAGCAGATATTTGTATATTGGAACGCTGAACCCGCGGGTGCTTGGGGGAGGGACAGATTAACCGAATTTGACAACTTCTTTAATTGGACGTGGACGTACAAACGGAGCGCTGATGCACTTCGGGGTTATGGAACCCGAGGTGGAGTGCTGGCTGCTGTGAAAAGAGGGAAGCTTGTAGTGGACGAGATTGTGGCTTCAAAGGATAAGATGGCGGTGGGTATAATTCCAATTGTGGATTATGATATCACCATTTAATCTATACATTAAAATCTACTTAAAACACAGATACCATCGAAATGTATTTAGAATCATACACTATACTTAAGATGGCGTATAACCAATTAAGACCTCTATGAACGGCAGGATGTGACGAGTGGTACCCTCCATGAGTCATTGTTTTTAAACGAGTGTTTTGCTGAGTAACAATGGTGGTGATTCCCCAATGTTTGTTTTGTTGAAAGTAGCATGTGCTAGGCTGCGCGCCGGTGTTCTCGTTTAGCTGTAAAGTTTTGTAATCGTGGAGCAGTGCTTTGTAAAATAAAGGTGTTGAATGTGCATCTGCTAGCTGTTTTGTTGTTAAAAAGTTGCCGATGTACGAAGGGGTATGAGCTCAAAATTTTTAAACAAAATTTTGTGGGGTTTTGAGTTTAGGTTGCAGATCCAAGCTTCAATTTTAAATTGTGAAAAAATCTAAGACTTCCTATGTCAGGATTTTGAGTGACAGTCGTTTTTGTGAGGTCAGTTTGCATTGGAGAGATAGGGAAAATAATTAGTTGAACGCCTCCTTAAGTCTTTACATTTTAATTTAAACCGACTAGGCCTACTACCTAGTACAGTTTAACTCGATATAGAAGAAACCTTTATATTTTATATGCATAAAAAAATAAAAAATAAAACAAGTAATTAGCCACTTGCTACATAGCAAACATTTAGCTCGAAATGTTAAACTACGCGTAAAAATATAATTTTGCCCACACACATATCTTACCTGCACTAGTGAAATTATAATTTGGTGAATGATATTACACATTGTAAGGCTTATTGGCCACTTGCAGACACAAGTATACCACCAAGTAAAGAGGTCTTTCTAACTTTAAATTTGCATAAAACACGATCAATATTGTTTAATTATTTTGACTTTTTATTAGATGTGGACTGTTAGTCGTTGCGGTGGAACAAAAGGTGCAATACAGCGAATGCAGTATTACAAAGATCTGGTCCAGGCTGGTCTAACCGTGAGCACATTCGGTGGTTGCTTTGCTGGTGCAGAACAAATTACCTGGAGTTTTCCCACAAACTACCCGGATCGACTAAAAAGGCACAAGTTCTATTTGGCATTTGAAAACTCAATTCGATGCAGAGATTACATAACAGAGAAGTTCTGGGACAACGCTCTAAAGAACGACATGGTACCAGTGGTTTAGGGTCCAGCAAAAGAAGATGTTTTGGCAGTTGCGCCGATCGATTCTTTTATTCACTGCGACGATTTCGGTAGTCCAGCCAAACTCGCAGAATATCTGCACTTTCTCGATCAAAATGACGACGAATATCGAAAGTATTTTCGCTGGAGGGAAGACGAGAGCATGACCGAGGAAGAGATGGCAAAACTGACAAAAGAAAAATATCCTGATATTGATGTCCAATTTAAACCCAAAGGTTTGTGTGAAGAGTACTTAAAAAACACTAATACGAAGATAATTAAATCCCTCAACCAAGAATTTCTTCGGTCGGACAGGGATGAGTGTTTTGGTTAAACATTATCTGAAACACCAGTAACATGTTGTACCACATGTTAATATTGGATTTTTCCTATATAATACACATTGTAGACTAATATAAATTGTCTCCGGTTAAGAAATTTCTTTGTTTCTATTTTAAACGTGAATGTTATACGGGTTTTATTATTTTACTCTTTTTCAACAACAATATTTATAGGATATTCTTATTTATCCCCGTGAATGGGAAAACCAAGGAGGTTTTAACACACGGGCAATCGTCAGATTCCCTCGCGCATGCCGTTGGGATAACGGAGCTATTGCAGTGTGTTGTGTATGATTCTGACATTCCCTTAATTTAGTAGGACCCATACATCCGCTGGGTTCAGGCAATGTCCGTTAAATGCCTTGCCCAAGAACACAACTTAGCAGATATTTGTATATTGGAACGCTGAACCCGCGGGTGAGACCCGAAGCAGATATTTGTATATTGGAACGCTGAACCCGCGGGTGCTTGGGGGAGGGACAGATTAACCGAATTTGACAACTTCTTTAATTGGACGTGGACGTACAAACGGAGCGCTGATGCACTTCGGGGTTATGGAACCCGAGGTGGAGTGCTGGCTGCTGTGAAAAGAGGGAAGCTTGTAGTGGACGAGATTGTGGCTTCAAAGGATAAGATGGCGGTGGGTATAATTCCAATTGTGGATTATGATATCACCATTTAATCTATACATTAAAATCTACTTAAAACACAGATACCATCGAAATGTATTTAGAATCATACACTATACTTAAGATGGCGTATAACCAATTAAGACCTCTATGAACGGCAGGATGTGACGAGTGGTACCCTCCATGAGTCATTGTTTTTAAACGAGTGTTTTGCTGAGTAACAATGGTGGTGATTCCCCAATGTTTGTTTTGTTGAAAGCAGCATGTGCTAGGCTGCGCGCCGGTGTTCTCGTTTAGCTGTAAAGTTTTGTAATCGTGGAGCAGTGCTTTGTAAAATAAAGGTGTTGAATGTGCATCTGCTAGCTGTTTTGTTGGAAAAAAGTTGCCGATGTACGAAGGGGTATGGGCTCAAAATTTTTAAATAAAATTTTGTAGGGTTTTGAGTTTAGGTTGCAGATCCAAGCTTCAATTTTAAATTGTGAAAACATCTAAGACTTCCTATGTCAGGATTTTGTGTGACAGTCGTTTTTGTGAGGTCAGTTTGCATTGGAGAGATAGGGAAAATAATTAGTTGAACGCCTCCTAAATGAAAAACGGGCTATTTTGAATTTTTGCCAAAATCTCCAAATTTATAGAAATTTGAGTGTGGATAAATATTACTAGTCAACTGTTTGTCTAAAATCTTACACTTAATTACTTATGCTAATTAGCAAAGTAATTAATTAGTCATTTTTTCTCATTTTTGGTTATTTTCACTCCGGTAGAGGGTCGTTCGGATATTTTTTCAAGAACCTAACTTCGAATGGCTTTTATAAATACCAGACAATCTTTCGATACAGACTGTTAATCCGATTTGTGATATAGGACTGAAAAATGTACTCCTCTTGGTATCCACATGTGTACCTTTTTTTCATATTTTTCAATTTTTGGGCAGGTGTGAAGGCCTAGATGTGTTGTTGGACACTTATGCATACAGAAGATATAAAAACTTACCAATCCTAACCATCCTTGATTGTCAAACATTGGTAAAGAAGTGGAGGCGAAT
>CH002658.1:27100-41066 GCA_000149265.1 Ciona savignyi | reverse complement strand
CAGTGCAGAGATCGCTCACGCCCGCGCCCTCGGCGGACAAACCGACAGATCTTGAGGCTGAACAAAAGGTGCAATACAGCGAATGCAGTATTACAAAGATCTGGTCCAGGCTGGTCTAACCGTGAGCACATTCGGTGGTTGCTTTGCTGGTGCAGAACAAATTACCTGGAGTTTTCCCACAAACTACCCGGATCGACTAAAAAGGCACAAGTTCTATTTGGCATTTGAAAACTCAATTCGATGCAGAGATTACATAACAGAGAAGTTCTGGGACAACGCTCTAAAGAACGACATGGTACCAGTGGTTTAGGGTCCAGCAAAAGAAGATGTTTTGGCAGTTGCGCCGATCGATTCTTTTATTCACTGCGACGATTTCGGTAGTCCAGCCAAACTCGCAGAATATCTGCACTTTCTCGATCAAAATGACGACGAATATCGAAAGTATTTTCGCTGGAGGGAAGACGAGAGCATGACCGAGGAAGAGATGGCAAAACTGACAAAAGAAAAATATCCTGATATTGATGTCCAATTTAAACCCAAAGGTTTGTGTGAAGAGTACTTAAAAAACACTAATACGAAGATAATTAAATCCCTCAACCAAGAATTTCTTCGGTCGGACAGGGATGAGTGGTTTTGGTTAAACATTATCTGAAACACCAGTAACATGTTGTACCACATGTTAATATTGGATTTTTCCTATATATACACATTGTAACTAATATAAATTGTCTCCGGTTAAGAAATTTCTTTGTTTCTATTTTAAACGTGAATGTTATACGGGTTTTATTATTTTACTCTTTTTCAACAACAATATTTATAGGATATTCTTATTTATCCCCGTGAATGGGAAAACCAAGGAGGTTTTAACACACGGGCAATCGTCAGATTCCCTCGCGCATGCCGTTGGGATAACGGAGCTATTGCAGTGTGTTGTGTATGATTCTGACATTCCCTTAATTTAGTAGGACCCATACATCCGCTGGGTTCAGGCAATGTCCGTTAAATGCCTTGCCCAAGAACACAACTTATATATATATATTCGTCCGATGGGTTAGTCTGGTGGTTTAGTGCGTCGCCTTTCAGCCAAAGGTTACTAGCTAGTTGGTTGTGTCCCTGGACAAAGCACTTAACGAACATTGTCCTAACCCAGTGAATCAATGACCCAAGGACATAGACGCCTGAACCATTTTTAGGATTTTACTAAATTAAAGGAACCACTAAATCATAAACAATACACTGTAATACCTACGGTAGCCCGACAGTGGGAGCAAGCTGATTTGACAATTGCCAGTGTGTTAATTCCAAACCCCTGTTGCGTTTTCTTATTCACGTGGATACATAGGCCTATCATATATCCTATTCCGGGACTGTCATGACCGACAAAAAGACACAAAATACCACCCATAATATTGATTTTTAATTATTGCTTTTTGTTTTGCTATAAATCAACTGTAGTTAATTTCAAACAAACTGTGTGCAATATATTCATGTCACAAATAAAATCTCAAGAACTGCATTTTGCACAAACTGTATAATGCTAAAATATAGAAAGAGCAACTCAGAATGAAGTGTTGCTCGTGCGTGACCCGAATATTACGTCACCAAAAATAAGTAGCTAGTCGGTTAAGTCCTTGGGCAAGGCACTTTACGGACATTGTCTGAACCCAGCGGATTAATGGGTTCTACCAAATTGAAGGAACGTGTCTATCATATATAACACACTGCAATAGCTACGGGGATAAAGATGAATATCCTATCCTATCCTAAGTAAACAAGAAGTTGAAGTCGGATCACCATGTACAGTGCTATCATAGAGTACTAATATGTACTATGCCTGGTATCGGTCTCTGTGAAAAAAGAATTTGTCGTTCCGCGTGAACAAATTTGCTCTGTTTGATAGCATCAGCTACATCACGCGTCGGGCTCATGGTCGCTAACCTTGCGTTGGACTCACGGTCGCTTATCTTCGTGATATCATCTAGGGTTCAACAGAGTAGAAGTAGGCTTAAATATGCCTCGGCGATTACCTTAAGAAATAGTCCAAGACAACACCTTAATTGCATAAAGATTTATTGCGCCGTTTTGTCTTCACAGAAGATACTTTTGGAACGTCGTTTTAATTCATTTTGTATTGTGCACCGATGTATATTTAAAGTCGTAAGAAATATGAAATTTCCCCAAAATAGCTTGGTGGGTTAATGAGTCACCTATTAGCCCAAAGATAATATCCAAAGCAGTATGTCAAGAAAGGCGATCTCGTTGCATTTGCAAAACGTTGCTATCCAATAGTTAAGTCGGTATAACAGAGACTAGACTGTGACTTTACAAGCAGTTATTATATCAGAATTTTAAAGCTAATAACAGTAATTTTTCGGTTTGTACCTTTTGATGACCAAAGTAAAACCAATTTTTTGTCAGACACTTATATTCCCCTGACAAAAGTTTAGTTGATAAAAAATAAGGTTAGAAACCAGAGTTCACCTCTATTTGTGCCACTGCCAGATCACAATAATTGTTGTTTCCCACAATGGGAATAGTTTCATGTGGCTTATGTTTGTAATAAAATAAGACTAAACCTTTTTTACATTATAGAAAATTAGATCACCAACTTTTTCTTACAATTTAGTTTTAGCACAAAAAACTTTAAATTAATTATGGTAAGTGTTTTTTTAAATAAATTATATACCTATACTGCTAGATTTATTAAAGTTAAGTGATTATTTCTCACATGTTAGTCTTGTGGTTAAGTATGTCGCCTTTCAACCGAATGGTTGCTGGTTCGATACTGTTCGCTAGCTAGTTGGCTGTGTCCTTGAGCAAGACACTTTACGGACATTGCCTGAACCCAGCGGCTTAATGAGTTCTACTACATTAAAGAAACATGTGAATCATACATACCACACCGCAATAGCTCCGGTAACCCGACGGTGGGCGAGAGGTCATCTGAAGATTGCCTGTGTGTTAATCCCCTAGGTTTTCCCATTCACGTGATAAACATGAATATCTTATCCTATCTTATTTATGGATTCTGTACCTTTACCTCCTTTTTAGGCAGATTTAAAAGTTCTGGTGACAGGAGCCGCAGGGCAGATTGCTTACTCCTTGTTGTATTCAATTGCTAATGGAGATGTCTTTGGGAAAGACCAGGTTTGTATTAAATTACTATTTATTTGGGGGACAAAAGTTCGGTGATAATAAAGTAGTAATTTGTGTTTGTTTGTCAGCAAATGAAAGGAAATCTGGTAGGGATATCGTTAAAAACTTTCTGGGTTTGTCCTTGCACAGGGAAAAAACTAAAAGGAGGGAAAGAAGGACAGAGGGAATGCGGGACACTGCACACTAAAATAAAGATTTGGGCATTAGAATTAGTTTTTAAGTTGCAGTTGGTCTTAGGGTTAGTTGGTTCTGGGGTTTAAATTAGTGTTTAGGTTAAGGTTGAAATTAGTTTCCATAGTTTTAGTGAGCACTTTCCCTCCTTTTAGTGTTGCCCCCTTTGTACACAGTCAACTTTCAACAGACAACTGCCATCCTAAAATGTGCTATATATGATAAGAATTTTATATAATATAAATGTGTAGAATTTAATATTATTTGTGTTTTCTTACTATTCTAGAGTAGTCAAATATTCTACTTTTTACAGCTGTAGTGCCATATAGTTAAGATTCTAGCCTGCCAATGCAAATCATGATTAAATCTGCATAGCGGTTTAAATATAGCATGGAAACTCACAAACTTTTAAAACTTTATGCTTATGCCCAGATATTACTGTTGTATGTATTCCTTTCAAGTTCAAAATTAATTATTCTAGTCCGTCACCCTTGTTATGCTGGATATTGCACCCATGGCTGGTGTATTGGAAGGAGTTGTAATGGAACTGCAGGACTGTGCACTACCTAGTCTTAAAAGTAAGTCGTTTGCTCTTGTTTAATGGCAATGGGTTACCTACATTTGTTAATGGCTTAACAGTTCCTAAAAAATGTAAAACTGACTTTTAATTTTTAACACTGATAAATTGCAAAAAGTTATAAAGAAGTTAAGAAATGTTTATTTTCAAAAATAATCCTTAAATGTTTTTTTATGCTTTTAAAATGTAAGGTTTGTCAGTTGCGCTTCAAGTAACAATCTATCAGCAAATCTATGAAGTAAACTTAACACTTGTGTATACAACACAAATATTTCTAGAGGTAATATCAACCACTACTGTGGAAGAGGCTTTTGCCGATATCGACTACGCTATCCTGGTTGGAGCCATGCCACGCAGACAAGGCATGGAGAGGAAGGACTTGCTCAAAGCCAATGCCAAGATCTTTAAAGAGCAAGGACAAGCGTTGGACAAATTTGCTAAAAAAACTGTAAAGGTTAGTTTTGAATGTGAAATTTAAGTTGTTTATCAAAATTAAAGAGGGATTAGAAGCTCTGGTGGTGCCCATATTACCGCAGTTGTTTATATGAGTGCAAGTGCTTAAATATTAATAAAAGGCAATCCAATGCTCAAGTTCACATATTTCATTTGGGCTTTGTTATTTACAGTTCACACACAAAAAAAAAATATATATACACATTTATGTATCAGAATAGGAATGGATAGGGTGACTCAGACAACCCAGTCCAACCATAAAGGATAACAAGGAAATCAAAATGTAACTTTTTTTTTATCAGTTAGTTAAACACAGTATCGGAAGTAATCGACTAGATATGGTTTCAAAAATCCATCAAATTTACAGCATACAGTAGGCCTATACAGTATCGGAAGTAATTTGGGCGGGTAAGAATTCACTTGCCTGGGAAAGCTAACGCGAGTAAAGCTGTCATGCAACTAACACAAATAAAATTTACAACTGAAATTATAGCAATCTTACATTATGATGCTGTGTAAGTATTGAAGACTTCAGTATTCAGACACGCCATGCCCATGTGTATAATAACAAACGTTTGCAATGATGAGGATTTGTTAATGCTGAATAGTGTCAACCACATGTTAGCCACGACTATTTTTAAAACTGATTATGATTATTGACTACGTGGGTCATTCCATTATATTTTTAACAGCCCGTACATCGTACCTCTCAGATTTTGCTAAGATTTTCAGACAATGTACCAACACCTAGAAAAATGATTAGGACAAAATTTGAGGTCGCAACTCCCAGCGGATCAAAAGTTACGTCAGGATGAAAATCTGGCCACACGAGGGCTTATTGTTGTTGAGCACGCCTACTTACAACTTTTAATTGCCGATATCTCCAAAAGTAAACCATGTGGAAAGCTGAAAATTTGTTTTAAGGTATTTAAAGGTATGAGGAAGCTGAATTTTACATCCAATTTATCCTCAGGGCATTATAAAATAGTCAAAATCAGGTTTTAAAATTATTTTCTCCACCCCGACGCTAGAGGGGGTAGCTCCTGTATGCAAAACAGTTTTAAAATGCAATCTTTTTTTTAAAGTTAGAAGAAGCTTAAATCTTTAAGCAGTTCAAAAATTTGCTTTGCCAACTTTAAAATAACTTTTTGAGACCAAATTTCCCAAGTGCACATTTTTCGCCCTCCCCCCTTCCAAAAAATGTGTTTTAATAAATAAATTTAGGTTTATTATAGTCTAAAGTAGCAGAGCATCTAAATAATTCAAGTTTTTTACTAATGAAATAGAAAAATAATAACTAGGTCAGGTTAAGTCCCAGCAGGGTCACAAATAGCAAGTAATCCAGAATGTACATGATCCCTCAGTGTCCAAACTGCCCGGGCTTTGAAGTTTTACGTCAACATCTTTATGAATCTTACAACGATTACGAAAGAGAGGACTTGATTCTTTACCAACAGTGGAACTGAAAAGAATGGTCAATAACAGTAGACCATTCTGCTAGCAGTAATGATTTTATTAATCTTCTTGCAAATTCTATTTACGGGTTGACAGCACAGAGCACTATTGCATTGCCAGGTGCCAGGGAAAGTATTCAAAATACAGAAAAGAAAATTTACCTGAGAACAATCTAATTGTTTGTATTAACTCTTTCCGTCCCAACTCGCCATATATGGCGAGTTGGTGGGAAAACATGGTATCCCGCCTGTACATAAATGGATGCAAATCTAAAAAACGATTTCTCCGCAATGCGTAATGGTAGAGACCTCAGCTATGGCTCATTCGATCAAGGAAACCCTATATTTTATTCTTTGTAATTTTCGTGGAGAAATATTAAAAATGCGAGGAGTGATAGCCTTTCTTTTTCAAGGCTTCGCCTCTTATTTCTATCGATTTTACACGAATTTACAAGTGACTAACTCAGCCAATAGGAGTCGCGTTAACTTGCGGAGAAACTCTTTTTGTCAAGGAAGTCTTTCTTTACATTCTCTGTGAATTTCGTGCCGTTGAGAAAAAAAGGAGAGCGTTGGTGCCGTTTTCGCAGCAGGCGTTTATGCTTCGTGTTCACCAAAGCATGAATCCAGAAGGGCCTGCTGAACGCACGATAAAGAAAAAGGCGGCGAGACTAGCTAGTTCGGTGTGCCCTGCTTTGAAGAATATTGGATATAGTATTTGTGTTTGTTTGCTTTTGTATGCCCTTTTTACACTTCCTTCACTGTTCTTATTTATACTTTTTACTATTTTAGTTCTACAAAACTAAAAACTTCAATGCGTTTTGGTTCAATTTTTCATAATATAGTTAGAATAAAGGATAAATTTAGGAATAGTAAAAAAACTACTGAAGATACAAATACAGTTCAAATTTTCCAGAGTACAAAAACTATTAGACAATCTACATTCCAATTTTCATATCATTTGGGCATACCAATAATTAGTGAGTATTTCGTTTGTCAGTGCACCTCAAAATTTTCAAAGTCGAGCAGAATTTTTTTTACATAAAAAGTGGTGTTTACTAAAGTTTACATAATATATTCTTTATTGGAGGTAGATTCTAGGTGTGCGGTTTGTTTAAAAGAGGGATAAATTATCTTTCCAACCATACTAAATATTAAATCATAGCATAAATTTGAGAAAAACTGTGCTAATTTGAAAATGACCAAAAATTGTAAAAAACACTGTGGGACAGCATGTTTAAATTAATGCATTTGGCCGGGAGTGAAAGAGTTAAGTTACCTGGATGAAATTCAAAGATTTCATTGGAACACGAGCCAATGTACAATCCACCCTGTTGTTGTATATTAGAAAGATGGTTAACATCTCCACTCTCACTCATTTTGTTTTATATCAGATGACCTTAATCATGATACTGGTTTTGTGTATGAGCGGCAAAAGCCACTGGGTCTGTGATCCGAATCAAAAACACAAATATGCAAAAAATTTAGTACTTTTCTGATGGATATGCAGGACAGTATAAAAACTGCAACAACATTATAAATCTTTGTTTCCACTTTTCCGATTTTAATGTTAATGACTACTTCGTATAGAAAATCTCCATGTAAGGGTATTGGAGAAACGGTTAAGCGGCTGTTAACCCGTTCAAGCCTGCAAATAAAAACTGACAGTAAGCCAATTCTTACCGCTGCTGCAATTTTCAAGTACTGTAACGCAAATATAAAAGGAAAAATGTTTAATTTTATCCTGAAAGACTCGATAGTGCAGAAAAAAGAACTTCTAGAGCAGCGCTATGCTCTGCAGGAAACAATCAATGGCACAAGTTTTCACTATTTTGTTCCAATGGCTTCTAACTGTGTGGGTTACAAATGAGTTATTGAGGATGAAGAATTAACTGGAATCTACTCATTTTTTGACAATGAAGCTGTTCCAGAAGTCAAAGTGATGGATTATATAGCATGCTGCTATGACAACTGCTGATGGTTTGGTCTTGTACAAGAGTTGGACAAAGGCAATGAAGATGTGAACATTAAGTTTTGCATCCACATGGACCATCTATCACTCTTTGTTGGCCACAGAAGGATGACATTTGCTGAGTACACAAACAACAAATTCTTAAAACCACCATCAAATACAACTGGCAGGAACTTTGAAGAAGAAATACAAATAGTTGCAGAAAAGTTTTGAAATCGGAAGCCACATAAACAGCTTTGAACCATATTATGATTGTATCATTGCTATTAGTACTGTTATACGTAGTGTTAAATTGTACCGCCATTGTCATACATAATTTACTTTTTGTAATTCTTACGAAGGGTCTGGTGTTGTGTGTTGTTTACAAAATAAAATATTTTCTGTAAAATGTTCAGGTTTGCCTCAGTTTTTTAAAGACATTTGATGTGGGAAAAGTGTGGTTCTAAAAAATGTTTTAAAATTAAAATTGCAAGTTTTGCACATTTATAAGGTAAATAAAAGGTATTTAGCTGCTCTCTGATACTTTAGACCGTAGAAAACCATATTATATTTGTTAAAACACATTTTTGGAATGGGGGTGGGGCGAAAAATGTGCACTTGGGAAACTTGGCTTCAAAAAGTTATTTTAAAGTTGGCAAAGCAAATTTTTTAACTGCTTAAAGATTTAAGCTTCTTCTAACTTTTAAAAAAGATTGCATCTCAAAACGGTCTTGCATACAGGAGCTACCCCCTCTAGCGTCGGGGTGGTGAAAATAAATTTAAAACCTGATTTTGACTATTTTATAATGCCTTGAGGATAAATTGGATGAAATTCAGCTTCCTCATACCTTTAAATACCTTAAAACAAATTTTCAGTTTTTCACATGGTTTACTTTTCGAGATATCGGCAATTAAAAGTTGTAAGTAGGCGTGCTCACCAACATTAAGCCCTCGTGTGGCCGGTTTTTCATCCTGCCGTAACTTTTGAACCGCTAGGAGTTGCCACGTCAAATTTTGTCCTTATCATTTTTTTATGTGTTGCTACATTGTCTGAAAATCTTAGCAAAATCTGAGAGGTACGATGTACTTTTCAACTCTTTTTTGCTCAATTATAATGGAATGACCCCTGTATGTTATCTTTCTTCATATAAAATCAAATGGCTTCCCTAGTAAATAATCACTTTTGGCTTAGGCCTATCAAAAACATTTCTAAAGCATGAATTCGAAAATACAACTTAAATCATAATATTTCAACAACATTATTTTAATCCGTTGTACAGAATTGGTTGGCATGACTTCCTGGATTTTATCAGAATTGGTTTGCGACTTTAAGATCAATTAATTTCCTTTAGAATTGGTTCACAAACCTTGGGCTTTTTTAGGATTTGGTTGCAGCGAGATTTTCTAGTTTGTAGATTTTTTATTTTTAGATTTTCTGGATTGTAGATTGTCCGGTTTTGTGGAAAATCCCCAGAAATCCAACCCGGAATATACCAATGGTCGTTCTACTTTGATGCATTATAAAAAACAGACAACAATTTAGTTTAGACTTTAAGAGGTGAAGGGTAACATTTATTGGATATATAAATATAAAAAAAAATTCTTAGGCTTACAACACCCTTACGATAAGTTTAATAGTTAACAGCACCCTGGCAAACCACAGCAATTTTGTTAAAATGTTTAATGCCAAGCTGAAAATCACACTTAGTGGTAAAAACAGTCAGAATCAGATTTAACAATAACGTTCACACTGTTCTAATTTCTACCCGAGATTCATTGGTCATATTAAACAGCTGCAACTTTTTGGGAAAGTTGAGTAATGCAATTGGCTCCATGGTTGGAAAACTGCCTGAAAATAAATTGTCGCCTTTTTTTGGAATATTTATTGACAACGCTCTAAAAAATACATATATTGATGGTAGCTGACAATTCTTTACATAAAACGGGATTTGAACCCGGTTTTTGCGAACGTTATAACTAATAAATTGTAGTGAAATTACAATTCATGGCATTACTTTAGCAACAATAATTGCAAAGGTGGAGGTTGCGAAACAAAAAAACTTAAACATGAAATATTGGTGACTGTGTTCATCTTATTTTATCTTCTATGTAGTTTTGGTTTATGGTTTTTTTTGCGGATTTAAAATGCAAGAATTGAACCCATACCCAGTTGAAATATGATGGAACAGAGGAAAGGGAATATAAAAATAATATATGGTCGTGATACAGTTCATTGAGAATAGCGTTTAAGCATTTTTTGTTTTACTAAACTGCATTTATTTTTGTGCCTGGCTAAATTAATAAACGCATGTATTTTTAGGTTCTAGTGGTCGGCAATCCAGCAAATACAAATTGTCTCATCGCACTCACAGCTGCGCCTAGCATTCCGAAAGATAACTTTACTTGTTTGACCAGGTTGGATCAAAACCGAGCACAATCTCAGGTACCAAAATGATTTTCTATATTTTTGTTTTTTATTTTATTTTAATTAAGTTAAAACAGTTGGCAAAAATTATGTCACCCTTACAACAATTAAGAAGTTTGGTTAAACTGGACAAACTGGTTAAACCGGCTGTGTCCTTGGGCAATACACTTAGCAGACTTCACCTAAACTCGGTGGAGTACTGGGTTGAATAGTATCAATATCTCCATCATTGCATTTTTCCCTCTCCCAGACAAAAACAAGAATATCCTTATCCTTAAGTTTCCAGGTTTAGTGTAGTGACGGGTATTTACTTTTAATCCAATTTCTATTTAATTTAATTATTGGTACTTTTTAGAACTTGCTTCGTAAACTGTGTTTAACCATATCAGATTCAATATCAAATATTGAACAAACTTTTTCAGCTATGACGCCTCCTCTGTCTTGAATGTTTGTTTGATTTTTTATCTACGACCAAGCTGCATAATAATAATTCTTTCCAACTTTATCAAGCAAGCATTTTTACTTCACCATAGATTGCCGCTCGACTTGGGGTTTCCAATGACTGTGTTTCGAACGTCATTATTTGGGGCAATCATTCCTCCACCCAATACCCTGACGTTGCACACGCTTCTGTTAAATGTGGAGACACAGAGTCTAGTGTTGTCAGTTGTGTCAAGGATGATAACTGGTTGAACGGGGAATTCATTACAGTAAGTTTGGCTGATTACTTACTTAATTGTGAAATCTTTTCAGGGTTGTGTCAATTTAACCCTTTAACTGCCGCCTGTTTTTCAGTTCATTTTTCGGCTAAGTAACCTTAGGTTAGAAGCTTCTGTACACAAAACTATTGATGTAAGCATGATATGATCAACAGAAAAGTTGTTCAGTAATAAATTTTCTTTTTATTTGCATTAGTAAAATTTCGATGACGTCATACATTCTGCAATGACGTCATTCGTTACTATTTAGATCAACAAAAACTATCTTTTTTTCTCATTTACAAACAAAACAGTATGTAGCAAAGTTATTTATGATTATCTTTGAAACATTTTTGTACTACTCTTTTTGTGATTACGTCACAACTTGACTGATGACGTCGTAATACGCAAATCAAAAAAAATTTTTTTTTTTTTTTTTACACTTGCCCAATAAATCACACAAACAAATAGCCACAGCAAAACATAACTTATGCAAAACATCTTCAAAAGGGTTCTTCATCGCTAGAACTACTCAAAAATAAAGCACAACTGCTTCAAGAATCATTACAGCCAACAAAAGGACAGCTTCTTCTGTTTTTACCCCCCATAAGCTCAAAAATAGCCTAATCCAAAATGTACAAGCCAAAAACGAATGGATTGTTTTCAAACTAACCAAGCGAACCATGACGACAATAGTTGACAACTAATCGGGGACTAAAACCAAAATTAAAACTAATTAAAACAACCAAAACCACACATATATGTATACATTTTTTAAGACTCAAATAACTAAACAATTCAAATGCAAACCTATATATCATCTTATATTGGTAAACGCAGAAATTATTCAGCTCTCCAGCGCCACCTCACTGATCAAAATCGGCCGTATACTTTTCTAGTTATGTAATTTTCGGCGCTGTCGACTTGAGTCGACAGCGGCAGTTAAAGGGTTAAATTAAAAATGTTTTAAAAATTTAAAATTTATGATCATTTAAAATTCGAATTCACAAGATGTAGATTCAAAATAACCGTGCCTGAATCGACGCTGTAAGCCACATGAAGTTTAAATATCGTCAAATTTATCGTTTATGTAACAGTGTGTTGTTGGCAGTAAACTAAGATTGTTGGCAGTAAACCAGTACTGTAACAGTAAAGGGGACAGTAAAACTAAGTACTGTACAGTATGTAACCATATGTACAAGGGGTGGTAACAGCATAACAAAGTAAATAACCGTTCAAGTAACATTACAGAGAGCGCATGTAACATGTGTGCATACAAAAACATGCATGTTGAAAAGGCGAAGTTATAAGTGTGTGGACTGTGGAGGACAAAAAGTACTGCTTCTGTAATAATGAGAAGATGAGAAAAAATGTTGGTCATATTATTCTAAATTTGGTCATATTAAATCAGAGAATTTTAAATGGAGAAATTCCGGACGTGTGCCAATTGTTATAATAAACGGCGCCTGGTCATATTATCTGTGGTCATAAAAAAGCAGCCTTCTGTGATATGCTTTATCATCGCGTATGGACCACTTTTAAAAAATGTGATTTCACGCTTTTTTGGCCATCAGAAATCTGTTTATAACCAGTATTTGATAAGTCTCTTAAAAATGCCATCTTAACTTTTTTTATTTTTGTTAGTTGTCCCACAGGATTTTCTTTAACCCATAAATTTAGGATGACAGAGAAAGACATTGTGTCCTGGTTGATACTTTCAGAAATGTTACTTATGCCTTAAATAGGAGCACAGGTTTTAATAATTTATTCAGGATTAAGTAATTTCCCACACCCTGGAACTTTTTCAGACTGTTCAAAAGCGAGGAGGAGCTGTGATTGCCGCCCGGAAACTGTCAAGTGCAATGTCAGCGGCCAAAGCAATTTGCGATCATGTTCGTGACTGGCACTTTGGTACAAAAGGTGATAAATGGACATCTATGGGCATATATTCAAATGGCTCCAATTACGGGATAAAGGAGGGTATTATTTACAGTGTTCCTGTGAGGATTGCGGTGAGTCATAAATACTTTAAAAGCAGTCCGAGTACATGGACAGGTTTTCTGGGTTAAATGCTTTTAGGCTAAAAATATTATTTTGTTGCAAAAATAAGGATAGTGCCTAGTGCGTCACCTTTCTGTCGAACGATTGCAAACTGGTCCTATTGTGATCAATATTTTTCTGAACCTAAAGAAACGTCCCAATCATATATACCACACTACAATAACTAAATCTGACATTAGTCGCAAGTTAATCTGATGGATCCCCATGTAAAAACGCTCCCTTGCCTATTCCTAAGGTAATCTGAGATACCGTTCCGTGTGATCGCTACGACTCTTACTTTTTTCCACTCACACGAACAAACATCTATATTCAATCCTGTTTTACAGCCTGGTGGAGCATTTACTGCTGTTACTGGGCTGAGCATTTCTGACTTTGCCCGTTCGAAAATGGATGAAACTGCTGAGGAATTGTTTGGAGAAAAACTTATGGCCATGGAGTTCATGTCCAGTTGACTATCTGCCAAAGCTGTACTCTAATTACCGCATGCGCCATGTGTGGACTGTATAATGTGTTTTAAATATGGATGTAATAACAATCAACAGTTTGTATCATAATGCAATTCTTGTAAAATTAAGTATTTAAAGTTGTCATATACAATGCTGTAGTATAAAATGTAGTTTAATTAAAATGTTCTTTAGCGATTTCTTTGTCTATATTATACTACAATGCCAAGGTTTTAGATACTATTGTGACAAATTTCATATTATGTAGTCTACACAGCAGTGGTGTTATAAATTAGGTGTCAAAACCGTGTAATTTGCTCACAATTTTGTAGAATCTTAAAATCTATCAAGTTCCAAAATTATTTTTTCACAACATTTTTTAATGTTACTGTACTGCAATTGCCCAGGTAAAGTCTAAGATAGAGCTATTCTATGGTTCAATCTAATACATTAATCTTGTACATTACAATCTAATTTGAGCTGAAAGTAGCATTAATTAAAATTTTACCGAAGTCTAATAAATTTAAATAGTGATACAATTTACATGGAAGCGGACAAATAAATTGGAAGGAAATGAAGG
>CH002658.1:0-27000 GCA_000149265.1 Ciona savignyi | reverse complement strand
GGTCTTGTTTTATGGATATTAATATTATATACCAGTGGCTTATTTAAGATCGGATTAAGGAGGGCGTCAAAAGGGGATGTTAAAAAAAGTTTTTCTAACATTTTTCAAGCTTGATCGAAAACGTTACGAACATTAAAAATCACAACCGAACAACAAACACAATTAAAACAAGTCGGGAATGAATGTTAAAACCATCAAGCTATTCTGATTATAGAAGAAATCTAAGCGCCGATGTTATTTCCAAAGTCGGAAATACGATCACCATGTTTCAAGTTCAAATGGGGGTGTATGTAAATGGCAGAAGTGCCATTTAACCGAGTGAGGTTACTACTATATTATTATTATGGCCCAACAGGAATTCGCAGTTTAAATTTGCATATAGAAGTAAAACTATTGGCCACAACCATTTGTAAAATCGAGTTTGACAGTACGTTTTATATTTGTGAAATCAGAAACCCTAAAATTTATCTCTCCACACTTTTTAAAAGAAGGTTTAAAAAATATCGGATGCACCTGCATTGGAATAGTTGAAAAAAAGTTATTATACTGATAGAATAGGTTATTCATGTTTATCCCCGTGAATGGGAAAACCAAGGGGGTTAACGCACGGGTAATCGTCAGATCACATCGCGCCCATCGTCGGGTTACCGGACCTATTGCAATGTGTTGTATATGATAGACACGTTTCTTAAATTTGGTTAACCATTAATCCGCTGGGTACAGGCAATGTCCGTAAAGTCAAGGCAATGTCCGTAACGTGCCTTGCCCAAGGAGCAAGGACACAACCGACTAACTAGTGACCAGTTTCGCACCTGCAACCTTTCGAATGAAAGGCGACGCACTAAACCCTAGAGCCAACCAGCCGGACTATTTTTGTTAGTATTTTTTTCTATCACTGCATGTTAGTCGTATTGCTGTTTCATATATACGAGAACAGTGCTTTTGCTTTATATTTTTGTATTTGAGACAAACTGTTTTTTTAAGAAGTTTTCTGTTTTTTAGTATAATGGACAGTGTCATTTTCCTTTTTACTCCTAATAAGTAAGTCAGGATGTCACGAATAGCTTTACATTTTTATTAAGAATGCACATAAAATTGTTTTGCCAACCGCATGTAGTCTTATAATTAAAGTACACAAACTGGTCTTTCTGCTGGCCATTTAAAGCGGAGTTTCCGTCCCAATGCCGAGCGATTGATAAAGTGGTATAAAATCACCATATTTTATATGACTTTCTTAGCGAAATATTTCATTTCCAATAAAATCTTGGCTGTGAAATATGCAAAATTAAAAAGTGGACAGATATTTGCGTCTTTTTGACTGTCCTTGGTGGACAATGTATTTTTCCTACATCGAAAGAACGGATTCCGGGTATAGATGGCGTTCTACCAATTAAGACCTCTATGAACGGCAGTACCCTATGTGACGAGCGGTAACTTCTCTAAGTCATTGTTTTTAAACGAGTGTTTTGCTGAGTAACAAGGGTGGTGATTCCCCATCGTTTGTTTGGTTGAAAGCAGAATTTGCTAGGCCTGCGCCGGTGTTCGTCTAGCTGTAAGGTTTTGTAATCGTGGAGCAGTTCTTTGTGAAATAAAGGTGTTGATTGTGCATCTGTTAGCTTGTTGGAAAAAAGTTTTGATTTTAGGTTGCAGATCCAAGATTCAATTTTAAATTGTAAAAAATCTAAGACTTTTTATTTCAGGATTTTGAGTTACAGTCGTTTTTGTGAGGTCATTTTTCGATGGAGACATAGGGAGAATAATGAGTTAAACGCCTCCTAGGTCGTAAAGGTAACGATAGGTAACAATCCTACAAGTTGTGTAATAGCAGAGAGTGTTTCCGATGACCCGATCACAATTAGAATTAAATATGACGGTGAACGACAGACGGTTCAATTTCTTTACGAATTTCTCCTTCGCGTTAAATATGTATGCTAATGTACCGGTGAAAAGTGGTAAAACTAATTTCTTATATTGTTGATTTTTTTAGCATAGAATTGCTGTATTCTAATGTATACATTATCATAGTGATTAGGTATGTGGATTAAATAGTCTGACTACACAAGATTTAGTTTTTAAAAGCAACAACTTTTTTGTTTTTATTATTTATTTTAAACAGAATGTCTCACTGTTAATATTATAATGTGTTGCAGTCGTTAGTTAGTTTCCATCTCATACAATCTACATAATGATGTGCATTTTGGACTTAATGCGATATGTGTCAATTTTATTACGTTAAATGGCAGACAATTATTCATTCTCAGTAAAGTAATATTTAAAGCATCTGGAGTAAACAAAATAATTAAGTGATGTCACTTCTAACGTAACCTTTGTATGGTGTAGAACAGTTACCCGTTTCTTCGATTTTTCACCAAAAAAAAATAAAAATGATGCGATTTGTTATTGTATTTTGAATTGTCCTTTGCCCATCAAATCCACATTCTCTTTTTAAAAGTTTTTAGTCCAATGACCTTTACTATACTATATTTTGTGACTGTTTATGAAGGTTCTGTTGTTGTTGTTGTTTTTGTGTGCTATTACCGAAACGAATTTACTTGATACATAAGATTGATATACAGTTTAGCTTGATAACCTTGGAACTGATTAATTATGCCAACAGAAATGTTGAATAAAGTCTAAAAAAGTTTTTTTCTAAACGATGGTGATGGTTAACACGTGGTAATATTTCATAGTAGACATGACATCAGACGCATATTTTATGCGTGATACCGATTTCGGATATTTACCCCTAAAAGGCCTTTGTTATATATCCTGAAAGACAAAAATAATGTATTGAGGGGTATAAAGAGTGGATATAGAAAGAAAGGCAGTAGGCGAGAATTTCACATTAAAATATAATCAAATATCTTTGGCGGAGAAGATTGAAACGTCATATCCTTAACTACATAGCATCTCGCCTTGCCTTTTTTGAATTAGAATAGTGAAACTTGAAAACAGCTCATGTGCTTTAATAACGTTTACGTCAATTCGAGTTCCGGTTACAAATAATCTATCTAACTGCTTCCCCTGACGAAGCTCACGTAACGCATTTGCAGCAGGAAATCCTCTTAAAGACGGCATTTTGATGATTCATTGATCAAATTGGGCTACGCACGCTATCACACGTTTTTTATATGTTGAAGTTTAGTCATAAACATAATCCACGAAAAACATAAATGATTCAGCTTATAAGGATTTGCTGTATTCGACTGTAGTATAAAATCAGTATAAAATCAGACTAACATTTAGGGCAAATTCTAATTGGACTTATGTATGCAACGATATGGGAGCAAACTTGGTAAATCGAGAAAGTTCCAACAAACGTTCTTGTTATTCGTTGTCCGAGAGATTTGTAATCCGCTTAATTCATTACGTCAGCGTTCATGTTTAATTACCGCCCTGGTTTGCGCGCTGGTATCATCAATCGTCTACGCTACACACCACTAGCTCAGTAATGTTCGAGTACTAGAAAAAATGTCGAGATAACTTACGTGAGTCCTCGAGACAGTTGAACCTAGAATGTCATATTAGCGAAAGAACCGAAAGGAAAGAAAAGTTACAGTACATTTCTAAATAAACAGCGTGGGCAGGGGTTTAACCATTTCTTCTTTATTTGGTTATTATCAATCTATTATAAATATAAAATATTATTGATCAACAAGCAAAATACCGAGTTCACGGTTTTAATACTCGCACATAGACTTTTAAAGGTTATATATATATAAATTATCTTGTTTTTTAACATATTAAAGATTTAGCATAAATTCGTTCACGTTGTGAACGCGTCTGTTTATAACTTTAATGTTTTGCAGCCGCGAATATAGCTAACCTTTATACGATTCGTGATATATATTCAGCTTGGTAGCATACAATCTAATGATAACATATACGTTGTACATGAGGTAATAAAACGCACACTGACTTTTTTAAACTGTATAACTACGTCAAAAACCATGGCGCCGATACACATGAAAACAATCAAAGAAAGAATTTATATCAATGTCGAGATAGAACTAGCTAGGTTTGCACTTAAAAGCAGTTTTTTTTGTAAAATCCGTTATAAATTGTCGACATTATAAACTCTTCCGTGTATCCATCAATTTAGGTATAAATTGCCGTTTTTCAATAAAAACTATATGGACAGTAGAAACAAACAGGTTGTGATTGAAGTCAGGTTATCGGCGGTTTCGAGAAACTCTTCGATTTAGTGAGCTGCTATACTGGACCACCTCCGGCGATATTCAAAATATTTAGGTTAGACTTTAGTTCCGGTCAGATCTGTATTTCATGTTAATGTCACCCATTATTACTTATATTGGCACACTGTTGTTTAAATGTTAATACACAGATCGGATATCAATCGATAGTTGTAAGGGTGCATAGCTTTGAAGATAAGTGCCAAATGAGAAAAGTCCAGACCATTCTATCGCAACCGGCATATATCTAGACTGATCAATCAATAAACACAGAAGTTTGCAGGCTCCTGTTACAAAGATCAATGTAATATTTAGATTAGTACGCATTTAGAAGTTGTTTGACCCATAAACAAAATGTTATCATCTTAGATTGTAAAAGGGTTAAGTGCTAAATGAGGGTTTTACGGTACGGTAAATTGCCCACATTTCCATAACCATTACACTAAAAAAAGCAAATCCCGCGACCGTCGGTAATCCATTAATTTCTTTAAAAGAAAGCTGTGAAAAAAGCAATTATCCAACGCACTTTAAATAGCGAGGGTGAGAAAATATTTTGTCAGTCGAAGTCACTGCAGGATGCAGGTGTAAGCAAGTTGGCCAGCACCGCTAATCAACTGGTGTGTGCTAATACGCAATATTTGGTAGGTTACCAGGAAAGCGATCTGATTGATTATCTTCTTAATGGGAACATAAATTAAGTTTCATTAAATAAAGCTTAATAACATGACCCGGAAACCCACATTAATTATAGTTTTCACAGAAACGCGTCAATGCTTGCATATTAACATCTAGTCCAATGGCTTACTTAGATACAACATTCTTTATAAATCCAGACGGTGAAATTTCTATTAGCTTAAAACTGGTCGACCAACTTGTGTATTTCTAAGGTTTAATCAGATTAAGAAAGGTAGTAAAAGGAGGCATTTTAAACATAGACATTTCAAGTATACGAATGCAGTGGCTTAAACACTGTCAATGCGAAATATAGTTTAAATTGCAACAACGCGTTTCGGAGTTTAAATAATTAATCTTTGTGTAAAAGTTCTTTATTTTCTTTTATCTTTTAGCTGTTGAATATTTAGTTGAATACATAGAATTGCAATTGTAAACAAGAAGAAAAATGATGAAATTGCTGCTGGTAAAATACGTGTTGATCTTTGCCGTAATATATGCGGACGCAGGTAAGAATAAAAAATATTTTTGTAATACTGGTTGTAATAAATATTATGAAACTAAGAAGTATATAAGAAATTCAAGGGAAAATGTATGATACTAAAGAAAATATTAAGTGATAAATTTGATTGTAACGTCTAAATATTAATTATTTTAGCTAGCACAAGGTATGTATTAGCAATTTTGTGGGGCAAAAATCAAAAAAAGAAATGCTAGTGAACGTATCATAATATAGGATTAAGGTGCACAAGTTTGGTAGTTGACATATACAAAATGCAGGAAATATAGCATTGGGTCGTTTCAGTTCATATATAGAAAATTTAAGCAAGGGAGTTTTTATTTAATTTGTTTTATTTAATTTTAACTAATTTTTTTCACTACAAATATAGTTTACACATGGTTTAATTTTGTTTTATTAAATTTTAATTTTTTTTCACTACATATATAGTTTACACATGGTTTAATTTTGTTTTATTTAATTCTAATTTTTTTCACAACAAATTATGGTTTACATATGGTAAAAATAATGTTTATGCAAATTATAAATGAACCTGGCAGTGATTTTCACAGTTAAATTGCGTTGCTGACTTCCAGTAATTATTTGCATTTTTTTCGTTCCACACAAAGTTATTTAAAGTTTGTAAATATTTAACGCTAAGCCAAAACCGCTCAGCCCAGCTCAGTCAAGTTATTTTTATCAATAAATAATCTTATCACTCTGCGCCATTCAATCGGAACATTTTACTTGGAATGGGGATTGTGGGTGAGGTGGAAAGGGGTTGAATGCTTAAAGATAACCTTAAATCCCGTAGTTCGGGTTTCGCTGAAATCGAAAACACGATACATTGTTCGAAAAAAAGACGTCGGTTCAAATCACGTCATATAAATTGTTCGCGTTTGACACGGTGGTTGTTGTCGAATATACGAAGGCGATTAGAAGCGATGCCAAAATGCCTGCGGCTCGTAGCTGCAATGGCGGTGTTAGATCAATGGCGGGACTTTAATTATCTGTTGAACGCTTTCTCATAACAGCTTTTCGCGGTACCAACGCGGAAAAATTCGCAGAACAATTTCTTGGAGTCTTATCTTCCGTTTACATTATCACGCCTCGTAATTTAGACAAACGTCAAAGGACGGACACTTATTAAGCACCTTATCAAGCTGTATAAATACCGTGTTATTATCATATTTTGCGGTCAAAAGTTTACCGTAGTTCATATGAAGATACATGGGACCTATCATTATATAGACCACTCATTTCACCACCTTTTACTATAGCGTTGGAAGTACGTAACAATAGTAATTATTCTATCATACTATCTCTAATTTGCTGACTCAAAATCGTTAGTTTCATCTTTATCCTACACCATAATTATAGATTAGGTCATGGTGGCAATTTTATGTATTACAACCATAAATCTCACAAAATTGCTACCTTTAATATGAATTATACTTTCAGAGCCATAATTCACCAAATTCCGTATAATCATAATTTTATATACATAAAATGGATTTAATTATTTAGCAATGTCAATTCGAGAGTTTGCCTTATTTAGAACCGGAGTGCATTAAGATATCAAAAACTGATATGGGTTCGTTCTGGTATGAATTATCGAAATTAGGGCTTTCGAAAAAATATGAATCCTAGTCATTTTGCAATTTGATTTAACTATAATTTTTATGCTGCATCCAATACCCATCCGTAACCCGAAAATCCCCATAAACTTAGCTAACTACACGCAAAGAGTAAAGAAAGAAATATTAAATGACGTATAGGATGGGGTAGAGTATTTATGTTTATCCCCGTGAATGGGAAAAATGCAAAGGGCGTTAACACACGGTTAATCGTCAGACTGTTTATATTTACGTATTTATGGAGAAGAGCAAAAAAATATATTTTGTTATAACTGATATTTGTTATACAAATAGAGGCGTACATATATATACAAATAAAGGGACACACACACACTTTACTAAAAATATTTAGGTTTTTATTGGACCGTCTCAGCATCCAAAATCCAACATAGGCCAACTATGTTTAAAACTAATTGTAGCTTTAATCATCATTGATTCTCAGAAACGGAATGCTACACAGCCAATGGTGTGGATTACCAGGGAGTGCAGAGCCATGTTGAATCACCGTTGAATCCCCGTAGTAATTTCACTCCCTGTGTAAATTGGAACGAAACGGGAATTCCTGAGTTTGAGGGTCTCCCAGAGAACTATTGCAGGTAAGAGGAATCTGCCTTGTGTCATTTAAACATCTTTATCATTTAACCATTTTTATACAGAATGTGCCAAAGTATGTTTATGATAAAAACTACACAGCCAACAACGATAAATAAACATTTCTGCCTGTAATTTGGTTATTCCAACCTATATAATTTGCCGAATTATATGCAAAACATTTAGTTAATATTTAATATTCTTAAAATTTAATCTCAATATTAATTCTCATTATAGAAATTCGAACAATAGTGTGTTCCCGTGGTGTTTCATTCAAGCTGGAGATCAACTTCAATTTCACCTCTGTGATATTCCGAGTTGTAAAAGTAAGTACATCTTGTCCCATAAGTTAGATATAAATGCAAGTTTATAACGCTTGTGTCGAATTCCCAGCCGAATTTGCCATTAGATTAAACCTAGAAATCATACATGGTTTTTAACCAATTGACGTATACGTAATCAATTGACGTATACGTAACCAATTGACGTTGAAACCACATATATGTGGTTTCAAATATAAATCTATACTCTATACGAACGTCTGACAACTTACAAAGTAAATTGGAGATTCCGTTGATTTGCATATTCTTATTGCTTGTTAAATTTCTATTTTTTCTCAAAAAAATTCTCGAAAAAATAATATTTAAATGGTATTTAAACTGACATCACAAAAAGGCATGCCACTCAAAATCTGCCCCAAGGAGCCTTAGATTTTTCACAACCTTAAATTGAAGCTTGGATCTTCAACCTAAACTTAAAACCTCAAATTTTGCCGTACTAATATTGGGGAATTACCCTCATTGAGACTCAGCAAAATACTCATTTGAATACTATTAGTTAGAGGATGCCACTAGTCAGATGCAGTAGATCGAATTAATTGGTTATATGTATTCTATATAGCATTTTGTACAAATTAGTAGGGGATAATTCCTGAATTGTTTTCCGTTTGACACTACAAATGTAAACGACGTTTTTATATACCGTGTCCCATTATAAAGATAGCTAACAGCCGACCAAAACAATTGTAATTTAACAAGTTTTCTTTACAGCGCCTGCATACCAAGGTTGTTACAAAACTTCTACAATCGGGAACGAAACGTTAATGAACGGCAATCATTCTATGCTGAATGATCCAAAAATGAAAATAAGTCGATGCCTTAACTTCTGCCGCAGCCGCAAATACACGTATGCTGGTTTGAAGGCTGGCCACTCGTGCATTTGTTCAAAGTGGGCGACGCCGGAAGATGCGGATTCGATTCTCGGATCGGATGGAAACAAATTGCCGGAGTTACAATGCAAAATGCACTGTGCAAACGATCGTTTACACTCGTGCGGAGGGGAGAATGCGATCTCAGTTTATGACAGTAAGTCAGAATAGAATAGGATATTCATGTTTATCACTGTGAATGGGAAAACCAAGGGGGTTACCACACGGGAAATCGTCAGATCACCTCGCGCCCACCGTCGGGTTACCGGAGCTATTGCAGTGTGTTGTCAATTGTACAAACTGCATGTGCTTCTTTAGATTGAAAAATCTTAATGGTATATAGTTCCAACTTCTTTATATTTATTAAAAAGTGCAAACTTAAAAAATTAGATTATGTTGTTTGTGTAATAAAATATATTTTGTCTGTTGAACTGTGGCCTGGAAGTTCCAGAGCGTAACAAGCTGAGATTAAAGTATCAGACTTTAATTCGGACTTTTTAATACTGTGTTGACGTTTATATCCAAGCTCTCACTCCTTTAATCCCTCTGTGCTAGAATTTATTTGATGTAAGAACTTTCGTTTTTCAGCAACTGCCGGAATGTGCGGCAACAAATACCTGAACAACAAACAAGGAACGATTTATTCGCCCAGGTGGCCAAGTCGGTACGCTCACAATCTCACTTGTGCTTGGAAAATATTCCTTTCCCAGCCATACGCTCGGTCATCAGACTACCAGATCAGATTCTCATTTGTTTATTTCGACCTTGAACCCGAAAACGACGTGCTAGGGATCTATACTTTTGAGAGCTTTTTCGACCGTCAAGCAGATCATATAGCTTCGTTTCACGGATCAACTCATCCACGTGATGTCATCGTTCCGCTTGATAGCGTAAAGTTTATATTCGTGCGATTCACCTCTGACCCACAGTTGGCGAAATACGGCTTTACCCTCAATTATAAAGGTAGGCGTTTTGCTTTAACTAAAAATTTGATTTTGTTCTTGGCATATAACCTATTCTTTTTTAACCAAACACGGCGAACTTGGGAGCCGTTTTGCCGCCTAAACCCTGTAAATTGGTAACAACATGGGGTTCTAGTTGGTCTTATATTGTATAAAACATATTGAAATGACTTATATGGATAAGCACGGCATTTTGTGTATTGTAGGGAATCAATCTGTTACCCTCCAAAATGTAGGACCGTGCTTACCTATTGAGCATCATTTTGAGCAATGTCTTTCCTAGTAGAATATGTGTCCTGTTTAAAGGAACTTTACAAACCATACGGATCAACCATATTAAATATTCACAGTTTCATCCACTCGAACTACCGACCTATAATTAGATTTTATTTCACCTTCCTCGAGTTTTATATACGAATTTGTACTACACCGTAACATGCTATATGTTAAACAAAACACTAAAATACAAAGACATTTTTCAGGTGTTAAAACCTGAAATTTCGGGACATGCGTATTATATTAGGTAGCTTGTTATTTGTGATAGTTTTAATCCTGTGTGATAACTCCTTTAGGTTGATATCGGTGGGTCAGGTTCCTTCCGTAAACAAAATTATCATTTTTGGAATTTCCCAAAAATTAATACAAATTCTTATATCCTTATAACATCTGTTTTTTTGTGGAATATCTAAATAAATAGCATTTTTAAAATTGGAGAATTAGTTTAAAGGCTATGAATCTCCGAAAATAAAGCACTGAAAACAAATATTTTTTTTATTTCGCGAGTTTTGGAATATCCCCATGATTGTCATCCGAACTGTCGGTTCAAGACCTCTGAAAGATGTCAGACGGATAATACAACTCATATCTCGAAATAAATGGATTAAATAAATATGAGGATAACAACTAAAATAAGCTAACCTTGTCCCTTGCTTTCTCACAGTCGAAGAAACACCACGCGCTGTACCAACCGAATCTACGGAGTCAGGTAGTTGAAAGCATTTTATTTTCATATTGTTTGACATAAAAACATAAAAAATGACGTGTCTGACTGCTTTTTACATTTAAAAATTAGGTTTAACTTAGCTTATACTTGATCTTGATTTTACTTGATTTTTACTTGCTTTTAAGAAAGTAAAAAAAATACTTTTTCGTTTACGTAAATTATTTCACATTTATTTAAACAATTGCGGTTTGCTAGTTTTTCTTAGTATTTTTAAGTACTCGCCATGATCGATAAAAAACATGTTTTCTGCAAGAAGTTGTTCTAAAAAAATTAAGAAGCGGATATGAAAAACGCTTATAATTTTGAGTTACTTAGTCATATAGCGGTAGCATGACCTGTATTTATCATTTCTGAATGGTTAAAGTAAAATGTTAATGTGCGGGTTGAAAGGACTGTTAATCCCAGCATTATAAAGTTCTTGGAAGAGATTTAGCTGCGGGTATGTGCTTGGAAGCCGCCTCGGCGCCGAGCTGATTACATGAAAAAAATGCGATGAAGATTATTTTCTAATCGCATTGTGTGAAACGTTGTGTTACTAACTTGTATGTAAACTTCAAAGTCGTGTTTGTAATTCTCGCCTTAGCTTTTTACCTGATAGTCCAGTGATTAAAGTAGCAAACTAAAGTTTTTTTCTTGTGCCTTTTATTTAATGAAATGTGTGTTGTGTGATCCAATAATTGTAAATCTTAGTTCTTAGTCGCGATTTTTTAATTTTTGTTTTCAACCAAATGTTATTGTGACTACTCTACATGACCATATTGCCACATAACTCTGTATTTTTTACCAACAGCATCCGAGACTAGTGCTGTAAGAGTCGTGGCCACTCTTCCACCCGAATATACAATGCAAGTTGCACGAACCGTCCCAGTGGAACAAACTGACCAAGTTGAGCCCGCCATTGTTGCTAACCAAACAAATGGTGTTGGGACAAAGGAATCAAATTTACCAGCAGGTAAATAGCTCTAATTTACGTATATAATAAGCTAATCGTGTAATTCAAGCCGGTCAGAGATACGCAATTTAAAATTAGTACTTTTATAAAAGTCTAGTTTTTAAATTATATAGTATATTGGGTTAGTTAAAACTCTAGTATAAAAACACTTTTATAGTTATACCTCAGCATAAAATTATTTATTTTCAACAAAGTATTTATTAGGTCACCAAATAAACAAAATATTTTTTTCGGTTAAGACGGGCCAGCGACAAAGCGCACTGAAGATCACACAATCGCTGTAATATTCATTGGCATTGCGATTGGAGTTGTACTGAGTAGTATGGTCGGTGTTGTGCTGGTCACAGGAGTGCTGAAGCGACGAAACAAGAAAGCAAAGGAAGCGAGAGCAATGAAACCACCACCTGAGTTCAGCAACCCTGTTTCTTTCAGCAACGAAGCTAAAACAGTAACCGGGGTTTGAAGAAGAATTTAATCAATTGAAACTTCCAAGTCGCTCCGATCCAGTTATTCAAATATTTATTCCAAGTTAAAAAAACATTCTGCTAGTAACATGAGCTATGAACACCCGATACCATTCGTCATTTTTTAAAATTCCTTGCTGAAAACCAGTGTGCCGCGGAGAAAACTGATTTGTTTATGCAGCGCATAATTGTGGCAAAACACGATTATATGACCAAATTACCGTACACCTCCGATTTTTATATGCCGCGTGTAATTTTACCTGTTAAAACTTGCACATCAAACTAAATTACGTTAATATGATGTCAGTTTATTTTAACGCGTTTAAACCGTTCCATAATGTTTAATGACGTGATTCGATGTATTTATTTCGCCTTTTGTTTTCTGAGTATCGAGTTATTTGTATATGTTTGCATTCTATTCTAGCCCTCAGGTGCCCAAATAAACTTTCTTTCTCAATTGACGGACTTTGCACACGCTGTGCCAGAACTGCAACAACATGAAGCTGAGGTGTATTACAAATATTAATTTTACAAAAAGGGACAATAGGCTTATGAGTAGTTTTCTATCTGCTAATAAGTCCTAAGTAACTAATTCAAACGTGTTATCCATGTTTAGTTTAAAAATAATATTTTTGTCAGATTTGTACACATCAACATATTGTGAGCTAATATTTCTTTAATTTTCTAACATATTACAAAATTCCACCCTGTCTAAACGCACGAATTATACGTTCCTTTGGTTTGGGTCCACCAACCTTGATTTAGGTTAAACCCAGCCATCTAATAGGACGTATTCTTTAAAAACTAACGTTGATCTTTGTTTTTTTATTGTTGAGCAGTCGAGCTATGGGTAATTCCGTTTGGACTAATCATCAGAAATAAGAATCTATAGATTATCCTGTACTTTTAATCGGATTTCAACAACGTTGTTGTTTGTTGCTGACACATTAATACGACAATTTTAGATTTTTTTTATTTTAATACGTAACAATTAAAAAACGCTTTTGTATGGACTAATTTAAAATGGGCTCATTTTGAACAAAAAAAAAACAGTTTTGTCCGTTTTTTCTTAAAAGCCTTGGAAAATATTGAATATTGAAACTTGATGATTTGTATTTAACTTGAGATATTCAGAAACCGATTTTTTATTATTTTTAGCCCGAATATTGTTGGTTAACCAATATGTGTGGAGCGGAACGGCGAACATTGCTATAATATTGAAGAAAGTGTGTAAGTAGTATATTTTAATTTGTAGACCATGAAAAAGTAAAATAACCCAGCATATCCAAGGAAATCCTTGTAATACACAATTCATAACACGTGTATAAAATTCTTGAACCGACAAAAACTGAAAATAAATTATTAGTTTATAGCAAACAACATATAAGGATTCCAACACTATCATTAACCGATTTCTGGCAAATCCCCAGAAACGCAACCCCCTCTTAAATCGTTAATCAGACGAAAATGAAGAAAGAGTTGATTTGGATAAACTCATAATATGTTAAGTAATATGAATTGCATGGGCAGCGGTCGATATAGAATATATTACAGTAAAATTTTGCATAGACCCTCGCCAGAATTAAAAAAAACGTTTTTCCATTTTCGGTATTAATATTTTTGTTGAAAGTTATTTTGGGAGTTTTAAATAGGTATTAAAGCAAGCTGATTATAAATTTTAAGAACGTAAGTCGGGTTGGTATAAAACCGACCAGTCTGAATTATTAGGATATTCATGTTCATCCCGGGCACATCGTATTCTTAGATATTTTGGTGATAAGACAAGTTGAATCACCGAGTCGTAAAACAACAGATTTTCCACGTATTTAGCTTTCGGGGACATCACTTTAGTCTTTAGTCTTTAATGCGCTATTTGAACAAAAGAAAAAAATACAAAGTGACCCAATAATACAAAAGAAACCACTTGTTGTGATTTTTAGTGCCAAATATGAACTGGTTTTGAGATACTGCTCAAATTTTATTTAATCGAGCCAAGTTTCGAACCCATGATGGGCTCGTCACCAGTACCGTTTTTGTATAAGAGTCGGAATATGTATCGGTCGCGTTAAACATTCGGTCACACGGACCGTACATGCTCAATTATTACAGACGTTTTTGTCAGTGCCTCGCCGAATGACACCAACCAGCGGTTGCTTTCGATTCTAAACCTTGCCAATTGAGCTCACCGACCGGACATAGCGAGCCGCATGTTTGCTATTTTAAATTGAAGTAATCCGGCATTTGATACGTACTTGTGTGCTTAACTGTATTGCCAATAGGCGGTCGTATTTGGATGATATAGCAAGCCGTCGTTTCCTGTTGATTTGTGAAAACTTTTAAAATGAAATTTTGCTCCAATTGTATTTAAACGTTACATATGTGGTTCAGTTTATTCATCACTTGTGCACGACTTTTGCCCAATTTGTTTAATTCCCATAAACTGGCTATGCTTCCTGCTTGCTAGAAGCATTGCATTGCACACTGGGTAACAGTATGAAAAATCGTCGCTTTCTACATCCACTTACGTTTGAGAATAAACGCAATATAATGTTTGTATTAAATTACATATTGAAATGCGCATATTAAATTTGTCTGCGAATACTTTGGGAGTATTATCTGGTTGTAATAACTTCGTCGAATATCAAACAAAATCTCAAATAGTTTTCTTATACGAGATAAACTAATTAAAGGAAATATTTTAAGGAGCCGTGTTTCTATTACATTGCTTTAGTCAATTTAAAGATTGATTCTTTTAAAATTCCTTAGTTAGTTTGTAAGCTGAAAAGTCAAATAATGTACATTATATTCCATATCAACTAAATATTTGTTTGATTACATGAGGTATTCATACATGTCAACATATATTACTGAGTGTAATCATGTGTATGTTAACAAATGCGTTATTAAACGATTTCTAGTAATACATGGAATCAAATCGGTTAGTACATGTATACTTATCAGATCCCTGAGATACCGTCGTGCAGAATTCCCTTGAGCTCGTTCTTGGAACTTTAGCAAAAATGGGAGTATTACAAACAGAAGTCAAGCAATTAGCTGAGGCATAGCTGCAGCTAGGGATTTCCAAGTCTCCCAATGTAGCATTGGAATTCAGATATGCTGTGTATTTAGTGGTCTGTAATTAATCTGTTAAATTACCAGTTAACGAGATAAAATGTATTCATTTCAGTGTATAATCATAACATTATTGCAATGCCAAGTGAGATAATGGACAAATGTAGGCTACTTCGAATTTATATGTTTCATTCATTCTCTTTTTCGCCTTTAACTGCGCAAAAAAGAGTCAAAAAAGTTCTCTTGATTCATTCTTATTGCGGAAACAACACACTTGATACGTCTCAATTATTTGGATTGTCGACAAAGGCGTGGTCGATGCATTTTAAATTTTTGTAAACGGCTTTTACATTTTCGTTTTATTGTGAAAACAATCAAATGAATAATATAATATGTATATAAGCTGGAACTCAATACATTGCTGTTAGGTGTTTGTTTTGAAGAGTTTTAAAGGGAAAGCGATAGCCTACCGACGAGCGTAAAGTGATTTGATTTCGTAACAAACTTACAATCCGAAATATGGAAAAGAAGAAAGTGCTAAACTATGCGTTAGGGTTAAAGAATTATACTGCTTTACCACTTTCAATGTGTAGCCGACGCCTATGTTTTTTTCATCCTTGCCTTAAACTCATATGAGTTTTCCTAGTTTTGCAATAAATATTTTAAAAGTAAATAAAACCTATGATGAGAGAAAGGATTTAATTTAACCAAGTTTATATGTACATGGCGGGTATTAGTTCTAATTCACTCAGTTTCACAGAAATAAAACAGAAACTTGCGTTGACGATGCGTCATCAGTCAGTAATTATTCTCTTGTGCGTTGCTTTTGCATTGCTGATCAACCTCGCTTCAGGTTGTCCGTATCATGATCGAATCCAGTACTTAAAAAGACAACAGAACGCAAGAATACGTAAACTAATGGTAAGCCCACTAATAAATTACTAAATTCTAGACTAACAATAACCAAATTCTAGGCATACTATTTCTACTAATAAATAATTAAGAACTAATGGTAGGCCCACTAATAAACTTTTTTTGGTACTATATTATTGTCCGCAGCCTTAGCTTACTAGAAATCAGTCGGTGTGTTTTAATAAAATAATGTCCGGCCGGTTAGACTGGTGGTTAAGTGCGTCGCCATTTAATCGAAAGGTTTCAGGTGCGAAAATGATCGCTAGCTAGTTAATTGTGTCCTTAGGCAAGGCATTATACGGACATTGTCTGAACCCAGCGGATTAATGGGTTTTTAGGTATAACGTATAAGACATATGTCTCCAAAACGAAATAAACCAGAATCGGCATTTGTAGCCTTGCGTACGGATTTGTAGCCCTGCGTTTAATTTAGAAAAACGAATTATTTTCAAATGGTAATGACATATCGATGTGGTAAAAACTTGAAACAAACTGTATAGTATTATTCACCTTTTCTCGTATTATACCGAAAGCAAAATCTTTAAATATTTTCTCACAAAGCGCCGTGACGGAAGTGCAAGTCATTCTCTCTACAACGGAAAGCTGGACACGACATTAAGGAACGAATACATCCAGGAAGATAGAACACTTTTAAGACAACAGAATGAAATCGACAGGTTGAACAGATTCTTGCTCAGTATTAACAGCAAGTATGCAGACAGAGGACACACTCATACTCATAGCACATCGTCCAGCGATAACTCACCACAGGAATCACACAGTGAGTTGTCGCCTGTAAAACTTTTCATGATATTGATTTTCATTAACTTAATAATTCTAAATGTCAACTATGAACTGGAATATTATTAAAATACAAAAAAAGTTATTTATAACTGGTCCGCCATCAATATCTCAGTGGTTTATTCGCAGCACGTTACACGTTCAGCCGAATGGTTGCACATTATAAACAAGATGCTCGCTTTTCATCATTTGTGAATATTACCAACAGGAGGTATTGCGATGATTCCTCGTGTAATATCGACCACAGCGACTTTTCAACTTTAAAAACAAAGAAGTGTAGAATAAATAGAACGTATAGTGTCAATATTATACAAATGCAAGTTTTTTTAACATGCTTATATATTAAATCGTCTCGTTACCATTGCAGCCCATAATTCGCCTTCTCCAGCTAGCAGTGGTCATACTGGTAGCAGTCCTAGAAGCGAAGGCCACTCACACACGCCAAGTCGCCAGAGAGATCGCACCAGTCATGCAAGAACCAAGCCAAATGCTGTTCACTCCTCTACCGACCATGGCACCTCAACCAGCAGTAGCAGCAACAGTGGTAGAAGCAGAACGCCAAGTCGATCTGGTAGTCGGACAGCGACATCAGGTGGCCATACTACATCTTTACATAGACCACCCAACAGACACTACGGCGGGTACAACTCGCATACAGGTTATGTACCTGGTGACAGATCTACTGCTGGCGTCACGATAGGCCAAGCTGCAACTGTATGTGAGTGAGCGCTGTATAAACACAAATGTATAGTAAGCAGGCATATAAGGTATGGTGTACGCCTCTACCACATACCATTCCCATGCAACATGTATATAACTGAGCAAATAGATAGGTGAGCACAACCATTCAAGATTGCCGAGCTTAATATGTTAGGGCAAAACACTAAATACAACCGTCATCTTTACGCACTAGTGTAGTTTATTCCAGACGGGATTTACCTAATAAATGTTGCCATAATTGAGCAGTTGTGTGGCAAAATAATAACTCAATAATTTATATACCGAATCCTTATACAAAACGCTTTTAGTGACAAGACTACCACGGTTTGTAATTTGGTACAAAAATATGTTACTTTAGTCGTCATGGCGCATTAGCTATTGACACATGAAGGTGTCGGCCGTATTTTGTATAATGGTCTCTATACAAGCACACAGAAATAAAAAGCTGTTGTATATTTCAGGGAAACCGGAACAATATGTTGCTTGCGAAGGCTCTAGGTACCACGTATGTCCTCTTGGTACCACGTGCGTTGTAAGGTTTGGCACCTACAGGTAAAGCCATCACATTATTTGTCTTTTATCCAACGGATTAATAGTCTGGTGGTTTAGAACGTCGCCTTTGAGCCGAAGGGTTGCAGATACGAAACTGGACGCTAGCCAGTCGGTTGTGTTCTTGGACATGGCAATTAACAGACACTGCCTCAATCCAGTGGAATGACGGGTTCTAGCAAATTGAAGAAACATGTGAATTATACCCAACATACTACAATAGCTCCGGTAATCCGACGGTGAGCCCGAAGTGATCTGACGATGGCCAGTGTACTAATCCCTTGGTTTTCCCAATTCTGGGAATAAACATAAATATCCTATAACTAAAATGATTGTTGCTCGACCTACAGATGCGCACGCACCGTCCGGTACAGCTGTCCTGAAGGTTTTGTTCGCCACAATGTGTCTTCGACTCAGTTCAGATGCAAAGGTAACTTGGATTAGTTACAACAAATTCTTTACCGAATGAATCTACGTGTTTCAATCCAGGCAATATTTCGTAAAATGTCAAACTTTATTTTCAACTGTTTAACCTCCGCGTGTTTCTATTTAATTATGTATTCAATAATTATAAGTAATGTTATTAAGGCTTTAATTTTCCCACAGTTAGGAATAAGCATGGGAACGCGTGTAATCTTTATAGCGAAATCATTAGGTGTAGAATTGTATTCGGTCTTAGTTTCAAAACTCAGCCGAGTAAAACATATAAATAAATAAACACAAGTGTATCTTTTTCGAGTTTTATAACTCACAATAGTTGACTTTTTGATTTTTATCAAGACAATAATAACGAAGTATCGTAAAATAACATTTAAACATACTCAGATATCGATGAATGCGACAACGTAGACCTGAACACTTGCGACTATGTTTGTCGAAACACCCACGGAAGCTTTGTTTGTGAATGTAATAAGGGATACGAGAAGCAAGTGGACGGTTCGTGTTCAGGTCAGGAACTGTTTTAAATATTACACAATAAAAGGTGACAAGAAAATATAATTGACATAAAAATTATAGCCGCTTTTAGGTACAATTACACTTGACGATTTAGTATGTAATGAATTTACCATTCATTAGAAGGACCACACGCCAGTTTTTTGGACGCGCCACCGAACTATTTTTAAAATTTTCGAGAAACCTAATTTATTAATTAGTTTCTGTTTGCCTTTTACAATTTGCATGTATGTACATGTCAAACTTATGAGAACTACAATGCACGTCGCTTATTTAGGTCAATTAAAATAGCTCTTTTATATGCCAAGTTACTGTATGTAGATATTGATGAGTGCGCTGCAAGACAGCACGAATGCCAACACGAATGCAGCAATACTCTGGGGGGATATGATTGTGTGTGTCCTTTCGGGTATAGAAAGCTTAACAGCACCAAATACTGCAAAGGTATGTTATCCTAGGTTTGGCGGCCGCGTCTGCTGTATTAATTTAGTTATATCCGTTTTCTTTTAAATGACATGTTATAACGACTGTTCGTTTTGCCGTTGTTTTCCTGATTCTGTGCCATGTTTTGCTTCATTTACCATTTTTTAATACTGGCGAAAAAATTAATAAACTAAACTAAAAACTATATAAATAGCTAGAAAGTCATACGACTAACTCATTTATTTTTTGCATTATAACATATCAAATGTCTAAACTAATTAAAGCTTTTGCTGGGATTTCCTGTATGACATGTTGTTCACATATGACGCACCGGATTACCATTTATGAACTACATTTATACATAGTTCGGTTGACGTTAACGGTAATTGCCTTCGGCATACTATCATTTGTATTGTAATGATAAAAAAAATGTTTTAAAAAAAAAATCCTTTTGTTTGAAAACCTTTAGATATAAATGAGTGCACCGAGAATGAAAACCAATGTGCCGTCGGTGAAAAATGCTTGAACACATTTGGAGGCTTCGAATGCAATGGACCCGAAGAATGCGAGGAAGGATACATCAGAAGCAATAGTACTAGTGACGGATTCGGGTTTGTCTGCATGCTAGTCCTTGATGTGTAAAGTGAAATTGTATAAAGCTACATCGAATATTGGCGGCTCCCAAGTTATGTTGGCATTTAACCATAAATGGTGTTTTAATATGCTGCGTGTTCGCCGGAAAGACTGTGGTATCCGCGGGCGGATCTCAAGCGATCGACCAGTTTTCCAAAGAGGTCAATTTGTACTTTTCTATTTCAGTCCATGTGAGATTGAGCATTACAGCAGCACCGTGTACAAGCCAGTATCGATCTCACACAGCCGATTTGCCTTATTTTCCAAGTATCCTTCAAACAGAGACGTGGCGAAGATCCACTTCACCAAACTACCCCAACATCATTATTACTTTACCGTGCTTGAGGGGCGAGGGTACTTCAGGTGGGTTCAGTAAGACATTAAGTATTATATCCAGGATGGGGGATCGACGACGGTAACAACAAGGGTATACAAAATACTGAAAAGCCCAATATTGAATAACCTCCTAGGCTGGTTGTCATTCGTATTTACATTTTTTATTTTATTCTATTCACTACATTTCCTTCCTATAAAACATTTCTTAACACATACCCTATGTGATAAAGGAAAATATGAGGTTATTCGTTATGCTGCTTCTTACACCGTATTGTAATTGTTTAGGTTTAAAGGCCGCAAATGTTAAACTTAGCATTTTACGATTTTTAATGACGTGTATTAACGACTGTTTCCTTTGCAGTGTTTTCCTTGGGCCTGTTTTATGATTTGTTATTTTTGCCGAATAAGTTAAAAATACTAAAAAAATACAACAAATCATAAACCAGGTACAAAAAAAACATGAAAAACGAACAGTTGTTAAAACACGCCATTAAAAAGCGTATAAATAACGCGTAAAAGTAAACTATCTAATGGGCATAGATCTCCAAAGCCTACTTATCATATCCTAATATAAGGGTTCATTGTAACACTAAATAATCAAAACGTTTTTTAAAATTTTTCAATAAACTATTTCTTATATCCAGAGTGGTACAAGCTCATGGGAGAAACTATGTGGTGATCCGCACAATCCGTCGCCTTGTCGGTCCGCACGTATACTCCATGAAGATCCTGGTGTCAGATATTAACCGCAGCGCGAGTGCGGGATGGAGACGCCAGGTCACCAAGAGCAGAATCGATCTTGATTTTACTGTTTCCGAGTTCGACTTCTAAGTAGCAAAAGCCAAAAATCGAACGAAACTGTACATTTAAAAACATCCATGTAAATATATTACTTTAAACTGGTTGGAATAAGGCACTGGATAAAAATCATATATAATTTTTTTTTCTTGTGAAATTCATATTTTGTTAACCCATATATAGCAACAAGACATTCACGTGCATATACTACTAGAAACGATTATTTTTTTCTTACGAGTTAAATTAAAATTAGGTTAATATGGTTAATCTACTTGTAAATAAATTATATTTCTGCTGCTGCATAAAATCGCGTTTAAGGTGGTCACGGCACAAATCCGTAAAACGTATTTAGACTGTACGCCGTATGTGTTTTCAATTGGAAACGGCCGTGCGTTTGGCCTATATTTAACATATTGTTGTATATAGTTTGTTTCTACAAGCTTAAACTTACAAAAAAACGTATTAAACGCGCACATTGTAATGGATATGGCCGAGGGGTGGTAGAGATTGTAAAATATAATTTCTATGTTGACGTCTGTTTATCGTCAGTTTGGCATGCCGACGAGGTAATTGCCATTGCGCCATAGCTGACAAACATGCTGGCAAAAGCTTACAAAGTTGTTAACACGAGAAAAGAGGGAAATTTCCGTCAAGACTTACCAAATCGCTAACTGTGTTACTAAACGATAACAGCGTTACTTGTTTGAGAAATTTTGGTTTAATGTTGATCGGGCAAAAAAGCTTCTTACTCGACGGAGCATCCTATCTGGTGTTAGTTTCTTGTATGACCCTCTTGGATTCGTGGCCCCTTTGACCCTCGAAGCTAAACTTCTGCTGCAATGCCTGTGCAGACAAAAAACTGAAATCAGCGAAAAAAATCTTTGAGGAAATACATTGCTCGGTGTCATGCTTCCCTTAATTACGTGAAGTTTACATTCTCTGGTATTTTAGACCACATTGAGAATCTGACGTATAAAAGTTACCACGGACGCGTAAATGCTAGCTTATTGAGATGTTTCTTATCTGCGCGTTGCAAACGAAGTAAACCGTGCACACTGTTTATTCCTGATTGGGCAGTCTCGTATTGCGCCATTGAACAAAAATGTGATTGCTCGCCTGAAACTCACCGCGTCTGTACTTTTTGTCTTTAGAGTGATTCTATCGCTTTTTTTTGCAGAGTTTTTGCAATCCTAAAAAGCGTTTTGTTGCCAGTAGAATTGCTGAAATCAAGAAACTGGGTAAAGTCATTTAAGTAAAGTAAGCACCTACGGATCTAAATCCTGAGAACGCGGCATCTCAAAAATTAAAAGCACAAGAGTTGTCGAAATCTGGCGATTAACTGAGAGAACCCGATTTTTTATGGAAGGTGTTGCTTTCTAGCCTGAGCAAACACAAAACCAGTTAAAGATCCTGGTTGGTCTAGCGGTTAAGTGCGTCGCCTTTCAATCGAAAGGTTGCAGGTGCGAAACTGGTTGATAGCTAGTCGGTTGTGTCCTTGGACAAGGCACTTTATAAACATTGCCTGAACCCAGCGGATTAATGGATTCTACCAAATTGAAGGAACGTCTGTATCATATACAACATACTGTAACCCGACGGTGGGCGCGAGGTGATCTGACGATTGCCCGTGTGTTAACCCCCTTGGTTTTCCCATTAACGGGGATAAACATGAATATGCTATCCTATCCTAAATCAGGTACACACCAATAAACTGCCAAAATATTTTTACAGGCCTAGGAATAAGCCATTACCACACAATGGTTGGCCACTCTGGTATGGGCCATATTTGGTCATCACTTTGACAATAATGTTTGTTTATAAAAGGTATAAAAAACTTCACAGCTAAGTAATTAGAAATTGAATAACCTTATGACATGTATAGTAAATGGACTATTAATGTACACAATTAAATTAAAATTCGAGTAGGTTGGTCGCATTGATGCCCTGAACGTCAAATACCGAACAAATAATTAATATTTTACGATTCTAGGGAATTCCCCTGGGGTAAAACCCTTAATTTCGGGTTTTGACATGTATAGGTCATGTTTGCTGCTACATCCATACAGATTTATTTCGATATTATATCTTGTTCTTGGTGATTTCGGACGGACAAGACACCCACGTCAAAGCGTTAGACTAAAAAAGGAAAAAAACAACAACAAAAAACAAAAACAATGCGTCCCTTTTTTAAAAGGAATCATTAACGATATTTCATTAACGATATTTATATTCCGTATTATTTTTAAAATAAAAAAACATCATTTGAAAAGGCTTGTTTTGATTAATACATTGTAGCATAGATACTACATTAAAGTAGAGTTTTAAAACTTTTTTTGTAAAGTCGTTCATATAAAAGACATCTTATAAAAGGTTTTAACTTTTCGTTTCCGTTTTCCGTCTTTCCGCGTTATTTCTTTGTAAACAACTTTGGTATCGAATGTGATGTGATAGAAACAGGCGGCTAATTTGATTCAAAGCCTTATTTTGGCTTATGTTGTTTGATTGTTAGGGTACACTAAACCCAAAATAAATCCCAATCATTCGAGTTCTATTTAAAGAACACGATAACCATGGGTTTGGATTGGAAGATACGAGCTGCTACGCTCGATAATGTTGAAGAAAACGACATAGAAAATTGCATGGAAATTATAAGAAAAACAACAGAAACCAAATCATTTGATGAAATTGTCAAACTATTGCATGTGGTAAGTGATTTAAGTGTTAAGCATTCTTCACACTAAATTCAGACAATCAATTTTATTTATTTCTGATTGACCACACTGAATGCAGATAATGATTCTTTACTTGCCTATTTTCTTTAAAGACTTGATCAACTGATACCCCACTATGTTGTTATGTCTTTAATAATCGCCAAATAATTAAAATAAAACTTTGTTTTTTTATTAATGCAAATACTAGGCATTAATCAAATGGAATCAGCCTACCTTGAAAAATGATGAAATTCCACTAATGTTAAGTGCTACTATTAGTTTCAAGCACACCGTGCCCGGTACCTCTAAATACTACAAGAGCGCTTGAATCGCTTGGATCGCTTGGATCGCTTGCTATTATTCATAACTACAAAAGCCATGATGTTAGGGTTGGGGTTAAAGTTAGTTTTGGGGTTGAGATTGGTTTTTGGAACAGGGTTAAAATTACTTTCCATAGCATTCTAAGTGATCCAAGCGCTACAAGCGGTCCTGTAGTATTTAGAGTCACCCCACCGAGCCATATTTACATATTTTATTCAGAACACACAAGCTGCATAGCACTAATGCATTTAATTAAACAATAATTTAGGAGTGTGAAGGGGTGCACTACATTAGTGCAACAAAAAGGAAAACTTCCATTTGAGGGATTTCCCGCAGTTGTGATCTTGTTAGTAGATTTTTGTAGGTGCAGACTGTACAAAATTGCTACTAGAACTTTTTTACCACTAGATAAAACCAAACGATTGTATCCATTTACTCAGAAGATCATTCCAGGTATCATCTGAGCAAAAAGCACGCAAAATGCTAAGGACATGCATGGATAAAGTTTTAATGAACATGGCGGGAAGTTCCAATCTTCGTGACGTGATTGACCGTTTAAGATCTGTTGCGAGAATCAATGGGTGAGAGCTGAAAACCTTAGATTATTCAGTTTACATATAAATATTATATTGATGAAATTAGTTTGTTCTAATAGAGCACATCCTAAATTTCATTTGCTCTAACACTAAACAGGTTCTGTAAAGTGTAAACCTAATACCACAGTAACATAATATTTTGCAAATAGCAAGCTATTTCTTTTTATACGGTAGCAATACAATAGAAACTTTAAGTAAATAAACAAAAACAACGAGTTGCTAAGTATATCAAGTTATTTGCGATTATGGCGCTTAATAGCCTACAAGAGAAAGGTTTTTTTTATGTTAAGACTTACAACCACGATCTAGCTTAGGAGAGAAAGCCATTATTTTGTCTTTTAAGGAAACGGGGCTAAAAAATCCTTTATGTTTAAAATGTAACTTAAATTTTATTTGTTATTTTAAGATTTTTGTCTGCATGTCATCATAATTAATTTGAATAATTGTTCACATGATTTTGGAATGTGTCTATTTTCAAAAGTGGTAGCAAGGTTAATTTGTTTTATGATTTTGTTACCACCGATGTCAATTAATGCAACTTTGCGCAATAGTTTTTTTTCCACAATATTGGAACAAAATATTAATCACAGTCATTAACAGAGGTAGTAACGGTGTTTGTTTTTTTAAACTTCTCCGCCTTAAAATATGAATATTTTATTAAATTTAAGTTTAAATTTGCAATAATAATGGAAAACTCAGTAGTTTTAGGTGCTTATGTAGGCCACATGTACAGCTAAAGTACTTTAAACTTGCTTCCCAATCTTTGCAAATACAACTATAAATCGGAGCTATTAATTGTTTCCAGATGGCTGAAAACTTTATTTTGCATTAACAATAAATTCGGTTTTAAGTTTAAATATCCCTGGAGATGTAACAGTACATTTATACACTGTGCTATGTACTAATTAGTTAGGTCTGACAAAAATATTAAACACCATGATATAACTAAAAGGGAAATGTAAATTTCAGATTGCGATTCAACGTTGTTCTTGACCAAGAAACATCAGGTCCTGGTACAACATGCCAAATTCTTGCAGATATGTTCACGATGGAAATAACATTAGATGGAGAGAGTCAGTTCTGTGGTCCTTCTGTGCTTGACGTGAAGATTTTGTATTCGGATCATGTGAAAAAATGCCCCAAAATTGTAGAAGTAATCAGGTAGCTTTAACTCTAATTGATTTCATCTTTATATTAAGTTTAAGTTGGCAGCGGCTAAGCCGATCGCGACTTTTTTAAAAAGACGTTTAATCAATCAAATTTAAGTAACAGACTAACATTTTAACCGGTTTTATGGACGAAGTAGCCTGCCTTATTATTGTTTCGGCAGCGCCGTGTGCCTAATCTTTTTCGGACTTTCGGCAGAACTCAGTCTTACGCGCCACTCTGAATTTTGTTTTGTATTACGCTAACTATTGACATACAAAGTAGATGTTGATGGGTGATGACGTGGCGAAGTGGCGGTAACTAAAAATAATGGAAACAAATTTAGCAATGGAAAATTACTACGGTATAGCATAAAACACATTTTATCCACCTGAAATTTGTGCCTTTTAACCCTCCTGTGAACTACAGAAGACCAAAATTACTTGGACGTGAAATACAACGCAAGGTTCCGTTCACTACAGAACTACCATAAAAAATGAAATGTAAAAAGAGGACTGGCCACGTATTGCATGCATCTCATACTCGATCATGCGGTTCAATTGGTGATGCATGCAATGACGTAAAAATTAAGCTGGGGACAGAACATGGCTCCCCTAAAATTTAAACAATTTTACACTTAACACAACACACATGACGACTCTAAACTGTACACGAAAATCAAATCATTTAAGGCTCCTCGTCGGGGAATCGTCATTTGCGTCTGAACTACGCAAGTTTATCGTCCACGATCACATTTCACCGTTATCGTTCTCGACGTCGCTTCTATCGTTCTCGACGGCGCCTCCATCGTTCTCGACGGCGCCTCCATCGTTCTCGACGGCGCCTGT
>CH002659.1:259900-274356 GCA_000149265.1 Ciona savignyi | reverse complement strand
TTAATTAAGTTATAGAAAACCATTCAATTTTTTTATCCAATTTTATTTGAAAATCCTTAATTTCCTGGATGCACATCAATACATTGCTATTGATTATACTTCAGAAAAAAATAAATTTAGATTTTAAGGTTTGTCACAATTTTAAGTGTGTTAACATTATTCCCATTTAATGAAAGAACTAGTTATTAAAATGAATAATACAAATATGACCTTGTAAGTGTGCTTGAAACTTAAAAGTGTAATGAGACATTAGTGGAATATCATTTTAGGTTATTTTTTCGCTGCATTTTTTTTAATCTGCATCAATTTTTCAGAGCCACACCTCGTACTAAAGCTACCCCCTCTTAGTATTGATTAAGCTGCACGTTCTTCAGGGCTTTATATCAATGAAATTCTAATTATTTGTTTTTAAATTATTTCAATCTCGCTAAGGTTTAATGACCAAGTTCATTATAGTTAGTATTTATACATGTTTTTAACGATATGTTTTAACGATTTCTTTCAACCATCTGGGTATGTAGTATGGTGTGTTTTACTTACTGCCATTTGTTAACTAGGCAGAAAAAAAACAAAAAAAATACAACTGCCATTTCTTTTAAGTGAAAAATTGAAATTCAAATTTATAGGATTAAAATTTAAATATATTTTGTCTTCCACCTAGCATGTTGCATTAATTATCAATGATTTTCATGGATAGTTTCCAATGCCTTTAGATAGAGAGTATAATATGCAAATTAGGATTTAGCCCTAACATGAAGATATAGGATATTAAGTCCGTAAAATAAGTTTGAAATCAACATTGTCTTTTGGTAAAAATGTATCTTGATGAAGGCAGAAATGTATTTTTTTTATGCTGGACAAACAGTATTAAGTGATTTGGTTTATATATAATTATATATTTATGTTTTTACCCCAAATAATGGGAAACTGCAAGAACAGTTATCATCAGATTATTTTGTGCATACTATCTGGTAATCTGAGCTTTTGCAGCATGTTGTGTATGATTAAGATTAAGTTTCAGTAGAACCCATTAATCCACATGTTACAGGCAATGTCTGCTAGATACCTTGCCCAAAAAACAACTGTCAAGCTAGCAACCAGTTTTAAACCTGCAATCTTTTGGCCAAAAGGCAAGGCACTAACCCAGCTATTGAGCCTGTCAATTATTCTACAATCAAGAGTCTTTGGATAGTATCAGTGCCAAAACCATATGCATTGCATGTCCCAAAATAAAGTTATTGACTTACATGTCCCAATATACAGGCATGGACTTACATGTCCCAATATACAGGCATTGACTTACATGTCCCAAGATACAGGCATTGACTTACATGTCCCAATATACAGACATGGGCTCACATGTCCCAACATACAGGCATGAACTGACATGTCCTAATATACAGACATGGACTGACATGTCCCAATATACAGTCATTGACTTACATATCCCAGTATACAGGCATGGACTTACATGTCCCAAGATACAGGCATGGACTTACATGTCCCAATATACAGGCATGGACTTACATGTCCCAATATACAGGCATGGACTTACATGTCCCAATATACAGGCATGGACTTACATGTCCCAATATACAGGCATGGACTGACATATCCCAATATACAGGCATGGACTGACATGTCCCAAGATACAGGCATGGACTTACATGTCCCAATATACAGACATGGCCTGACATGTCCCAAAATACAAGTCTGGACTTACATGTACATTTCATCCCCTGGCGTACCAATCCATACAGCAGAGATCCGCAGTGATCACAGAAGGTGGGGGATCCATACGACGTCACCCTGAACTTGTGCTGGGTATGTCCCTACGGTAGGTGGGTGATTAGTATAAATGGGGATGGGTACTATCTTCATCCCGGGAATGAAAAAACGTAAAAGAGTTAAAACACAAGCAATCGTCAAATTACTATGACTAGCATGAGGTTACCGGAGCTTCTGTAGTGTGTTTTGTATGATTTGAATGTTTCTTCAACTTCGGTAGAATCTATTAATCCACTGGTTTCAGGCAATGTTCGTTAAATGGCTTGCACAAGACACAACCGACCACAACATTTACCTGACATGAATTGCGACACTGAAAATACTACAGTATACTAGGCATACAATACACACATAATACACTAAGCACACACCATACACATTGCACATTAGGCACACAAAACACATTGGGCACACAAGGTACACTAGGCACATTAGGCACATTAGGCACATTAGGTACACTAGGCACACGAGGTACACGAGGCACATTAGGTACACAAGGTACACTAGGCACATTAGGTACAGAGGTACACTAGGCATATTAGGTACACGAGGTACATTAGGCACACTTGGCACATTAGGCACACAAGGTACACTAACCACACTTGCCACACTAGGCACACACTGCACACCAGGCACACTCTGCACACCAGGCACACTCTGCACACCAGGCACACTCTGCACACATGACACACACGGTACATAACTTACTGTCCGCTCATCGGTCTCTGCTCCTGGACACTCAAAGGCGACAAATTCATGACATCGTTTGTGAACCACGAATCTGCAAACTATGGTGGGGGTTAGTGGAATAGTTGGTGTGGGATTAGTGGAATAGCTGGTGTGGGGGTTAGTGGAATAGTTGGTGTGGGGTTAGTGGTATAGTTGGGTGTGGGGATGAGTGGAATAGTTGGTGTGGGGGGCAAGTGGTGGGGCTCACTGAAATGGTGGGAAGGATCAAGTTGGGGACTTTAATGGAAGGGTGGTGGTGGGCGGTAATGTGAGTGGCAGGGGTTGGTATAATAACTAGTTAACATTGTACAATATGGTTACAAGTAACATCTTTAATAAGAACATGTTGTTTTGTCATTGGTCCTAGCTTTGTTTCCCCTTAAGTCGTGACACCCTGAAACCCCCAGCTACAACCCAGAGCAAAATGATCGGTTACATATTAGATGATTGGTTACACATTATATAAAAATCAAACAAAAAGATCAATTAGAGAACATACCGGTGGCTTATTTGGTTCAACAATGGTTTAATTTTCATTGCGATTGTTCTCATTTAATTATTATAGTTCTTTGAATAATGACCAATTTATAAAGTAAAGTCTTGGAGACGTTGAAGACTTGGAGTCATTTTACAATGTTTACTTTGGGAAGTGGGAAATTTATCCAACGGCGGTGATCGGATGTCACGACTATCCGCTAATCCAACACTGATTATCAGGACTGCGACAATGCATTGGTAATGGTAATACTAACCAGCTACAATACTGAGAAATCTTGTATGTCAATCTATAAAAATACCAAATGTATTGCTTCACAGGTGCATTACTATATCAGACAATTAAAAAATCACCTCGGCAAAGGTTATTTATGGGTTGACTTCAAACAATAATGTGTGAATGATGGCTTTTTTTAATGTTAGAAAGATACATGTATAAGAATGGACTATACTGCTTATTAGGTGCAGCCATCCTTCCATTGCAAATACATACAACTTACTGTTCCTTTGGCACACTTGTATATATCAAGTGACAGACTAGATAGGTTTTAGACACCAAAGGCCGCAATCATGCAACAAAATCTAAGCCCTGACATCTGCTACAGCTTTGTAAAGTGTGCTTAAAAAAGTGTTGATCAATGAGATTTCACCGCTGAAGAGTTTTGTTCACAACCAACGGCGCATATTTAATAACATGGCTATTTATTTTATATATTCCAAAAACAATTTTAGGGGTAACGACTTTAAGGATTAAAGTGTTTGGTTTGATACAGAAACTACTGTGTTTAAAGCAAATATAATAGCAAAAGCCTTTTGAGATTTATGTTTCTGATATTGTAGACCGCTTATTTGTGATTATCTTGGTATTCGGCCGGTCCGTATAGCTGACATTTTGGTGAATCCCCAGTATTGTAAACATTGGTGGGCTATCACAACGAGGGTAAAGGGTGGCAGGGGTGTAAAGGGGTGTAAATAGAAGTTGCCTTCCAACTGATTGCTTAACCAGTTATAAGGGTGCTTAGAGTAAATGGGGCTTCTTGGAAATTGTTTTGTAAGTTCAAAATTATACACCCCATTGCAATTAAAATGGCAAAAAAATTAATTAGTGATGGCATTGTATTTAAGAGGGGCAGAAAGTAATGTACAATAGTAGAATTATATAGTTTAGATAAACTTGTCATGGCAACTGGCTACTTTTTGTTTGGTTTACACTCTAATCCGCTGGCTATTTATTGATTTATTCAAGAGCCAGATTAGGCCACATACAATGTCATAGTCTGTGTAAGTTGTTTACAGTAATTTACATTGTAGCAATGCACACAAAAATTGGTTCACCGTTTTTTCGTTGTTGTTTTTTTTTTGTTTCCTTTGAACATTGGTTAACCAGTTACAAAGCCAAACCTTTTATTATCACAACACCCACAGGACAATATCCAGTTATTTGGTTGTTCATTTACAACAATGTACATGTTCTGGGTTCGGTGTTAACAATGGACATTCAAGTTACCAAGTAGTGGGTTACACAGGGAGCCTAACAATAGCGTTAGCATTCGGTGGTTTCCTAACTCCATTCATCATTTAGTGGGAAAACAACCGAAAGAAGAGCCAGTCCTTAACAACCGAAACAAGAAGAGTCAGTCCTTTTCTTAGTTACATGAGCATATTGTTGCTCTTTATCCCTTAACTCTTTTTCATTAAGATGTGAGAATTAAATACAATATTATAGGATTAAAAATATTCTTAGTACTTAATTTCATATTTTAGGAATAAATACTATATTATAGGATTAAATACCACATTTTAGGATTACATGTACCATATATACTTTGATTAAACATCACACTTTATTTTCTTTTACTAAATATAGTAGAAACTTAAAATATCATTCCGCCATAGCATTTTACCAAAACGTATTTCTTTATTTAACTGCACTAATGTTGCAGTGTCCGACTTAAACCGACGCTTTGTTATTGCATGCGCTGTGAGGCAACAGATGTAATTATGAATCATAATGGAGCTTCCGCTAACTGCTTCCTAACCACGAATTTATGTTTACGTTTTTGAGGAAGAATGGGAGTTGGTGGTTAGTCAGTCACGTCGAATGAGTAATCCATCATTTACATGTGTTAAACAAACACTGGGTGATTAAGAGAACAAGGTTTCACACACGCATCCACTTTATTTTATATGAGGTAGGTAGTATTACTTTATAACTACCTGTTTTACATGGTAATTTGCATATTTTACAGTTGGTTCTTTTAATTATATTAATACTTCCGCGATACTCTGTTTTAAAATATCAAAAACAAGAATTTTAGGGTCCATTTTCCCTTTATTATAAGTTACTTTCCCCCATTATACCCTGTGTATTTGGTGAAGACTTTACAGCACCACAGTTTTGCTTTATTTTCATGCCTATTTTTAAACAACTGTGGTATTTTTCTTTAATATAATGAAGAGGTGAAAAATAACAAATAAACTAAAATAAATTAAACTAAATAAAACTGATGAATACGGAAGTAACATGTGTTTTGCTTCAATTCATCATAGACCGCACATAATTTTCGACAATATTGTGTTCTTGCGTATATTATTTGAGGTTAAATGTTCCTAATAAAAACACAGATCATTATCACTTTACCGGCGTGTACCGATCATTAAAATGCTAGTATTATGTTGGTTGGGGGTCCATAGTATAGCGTGTTTGATTTTCACAGTCTTAATATACATAATAGTCAAAATACATGCCTGTATGGCTGTGTTTATTATGATTAAAATTATTGGGTTTTAACGCGTAAATAAAAATTTGTAGAAATTTCCAATAAACTTTTCTGTGAAATATATAGGATAAAAGAACAGCAGAATCACGTAAGCAAAAAAGCAATTGTGCGTGTTTGGTGTCTATTTAATTCTGGGAAATTGTGACTGTAGGTAGAGGATGGTGTAGACCTTCATGTGCCGGTAATGTTATAACGGGTAACAGATCTAGTTGTCGTAGAAACCCATATAATAGGCAAACCAACCACACAGAGTAATACTTTTTTGACTTTAGATACTGCACAATCCCTCACACACTCATGGTGTTTGTAATACCAGTTGAAACAAATGTCAATTCCGACTTATGTCAACTTATGGTTTGTGTAAATTATACTTGTCGAAATATTTGTATAAAATATGCTGTTTATTAAATTTGTAATACTAAATCTCCAGTTTCCCTTGATAATTTTTTTTTTTTATGTTTATTTTATTTTATTCTTTTATTCTGCGTTTTTCCTTTTTGAAAAAAATAGTTTTCACATATAAAACCTAATTAAATTATTTTAAGTTTTTTTCTATTAAAAAAAGTGCTTTTTCTGTAGTTTCTTTACTTTTGGGTCATTCCATTACATTTTAACAGCCCGTACATCGTACCTCTCAGATTTTGCTAAGATTTTCAGACAATGTACCTACACCTAGAAAAATGATTAGGACAAAGTTTGAGGTCGCAATTCCTAACGGTTCAAGAGTTACGGCAGGATGAAAAACAGGGGGCTTATTGTTGGTGAACACGCCTACTTACAACTTTTAATTGTCGATATCTCGAAAAGTAAACCCCAGTGACTTATGTTCGGATTTTAAGTTCAAAATGACCAACCTGTCCTTTGTTAGGGCCAGAACTAATTAGGAGAAGAAACAGTTCGACAACAAAAGGCGTAACGATCAACTAGTGGTAATCAATTTATTGAAATCAATTTTTTTTAAAACAAGAATTTTTTTTTATTTTTTTATCGAGTTATAGAATTAATCCTTGTAATTATAACAACCACAAACTAATAACGGAGAACAGGAAACCGTTGGGTTAATTGCACGTTGTTACTATTTATAAATGTCAATTCAAAATTAGATGAAAAAATACCATTGTAATTCAATAAAAGGTACAGCTTTCCGGCGATTCTATTTTGCTGGAGGGGTTTTCTTATGCGGGTTAATCTATTTAGGGTTGTAATCATAATTTTGCCTTAATCCTTGTGTTTTATGTGCAGCAACATATTATAACCAAAGCTATTTAAATCACCCACAAATAGTTGGTGATCACATTTCTCCTAACATGTTGGGCGTATCAATGGCCTATGAGCTTCACTTTGAAGTCTTAATCGGGTGCAAAGACCCGAGCACATTTGTACACAAATGACCTGGATAAAAGTTCCAGTTTGCAAAGTCACCCACATAAGTCTACCACTCTTGCAACATTTGGATTAAATGCAAATTGGAGCTTATAGGTTATTTTGTGTGCAACTGTAATCAGACTTTGCAAACTGGAGCTTTTATCCAGGTTATTTTGTGTACAAATGTAATCAGACTTTGCAAAGTGGAGCTTATATACAGGTTATTTTGTGTACAAATGTAACCAGGTGAAACACAATATACAAATTTCTAGCAAACCAGTCAGACACACCAATAGAATTTACAATTTCGCCGGTTATAAATAGATTGATAATTGCTTTCCGAAGCCTTGGAATAAGAAAGGATGTTACGTTGTGGATTTAAACAGATGGGGCGCACAAAGTTGCATTCTTTTTAAATTTAAAGCCTTGTTGTTTATAAAATATAAATTTAGTGACATTAAAAAAAGAATTTTAATGTTAATTTACGTGATTTATGCATATTGGTGCACCAGTAATCAAAACAAACTATTTTAAAAAAAGCCAAAGATATAGCTAATCCAACCAATAACTATGCTAAATGGATCTTACTTTGAATAAAGACCATAAATCTGAGTTGGGCTAAAAATCATGTCTGTAGGTGTAGAAGCCGTATTAGCTTACCTTAAAACTGGGTGAGGTATTAAAAAAACCACAGGCTTATAGGCTGCTTTATAAGGTATCACCATTGGACTAAACTAATCTGATTGATTAACCCGGGTATATTGTGTGTCAATTATTTATGGCGTGATTAATGATTTTCTTTGGAAGCTGTACTAGAGGTAATCTTGTTAAGGCTCGTTTATTGATTTCAACCACGTTTAATCAAATTTTTGCGTCGTGTTTTACAAGACTTGTCAATTTGGATCCTGATAATTTCCTTGCAAGGAGCAGTAACATAAAGGTGACACATTGTAGTTGCCACTCAAGTTAACTGGATTTTACGAATTAGATATTCAACCCACTTGCAGTGCAAACACAACAAAGTTTATATCATTCACGCCAATATAATTAGTGTTATGAATATGTTAATGAGCTATAGTACAGGTACGTTGCATTGATGTATATCCAAAAATTTACAATTTTATTTGTTCCATAATGCAAAGATTGTTTTGACATTATGACATGTTTTCCAGACACACGGATGATCAGACAGTATGTTATTATGATGTCATTGAGTTGACATTTGACTCAAGACACGACATTGTGAGATAATTAAAGATAACTACCAACTTGTGTTAAAAGCTTTATATTTCTTCTTGGATCACCTCCAATATTAAATCACTTATTTCCATAGACACAATCTACCTCTTTACGAAATTTCATCAAAATCCATTCATAACTTCCTTAGTTATCAAACATTATGTAAAATATTCCTTCGCAGATTTTTAAAATTAAGCCACTTAATCCCATGGACACAATCTACCATTTAACCATTAAAATCCACTTCCAATTTTCCAAGTTATACACATCCCAATTCAATCAAAGACTTGACATATATATTACTCTTTGATCTAATTTCACCAACAATAAAGGAATCAAATTAACGAAACGAAACTTCTAGATTTCCAATAAAGAAAACAAATAACGAGGGACCGACCATCTGCCATTCCAATCAATAATCTTATTTACAAAACTAAGTTGATTGAACTCAAACAAAGCAACCATACCAACACAAGGAAAATGTATTAACAATATGTTACAAGATTTTTTGTTAAATACATAGACCTCATTTGTATTGTTAAATATATATACCTGATTTAAAATTAATCCTGCTTTGTTTTAACCAATGTATTCTGGGTTAGTTTTAACTAATGTATTCTTGGCCTGTTTTAAGCATTGTATTTATAATTTATGCGCAGACAATGTTATTTGGAATTAAAAACCAAGTTTGAAAAATTTTATAAACCTTTAAAAGAAATATATGATGCAATATATACAATGCATTTATTGAAACAAAAAATAATTTATGTTTAAAATTCAAAACTTCTGTTTTTGTTTGAATTCAAAACATGTTTTTTGTCTAAATTCAAAACTTCTTTTTTGTTCAAAATTTAAAACCGTTTTTTTTTCATTAAAATTCAAAACTCATTTTTTTAAAACTTGTTTACAACCAAACAGAGAAAATGCAAAATAATAAAAATTTAACCCGTTGGACAATTTAATAAATAGTTAAAAAATTTAATAAATTAATGATCAAAACTGTCAGTCAAAATGATTTAAATCCACCGAATAATGTTTCCGGTCTGAAGATTACGTCTTCACAGTTGTCTGAACACGAAATTTGAAAAGGACATCTGCACAATTAAAATAGCAATTGCGGTTTGCTGAGGTTAAGTTCTTAGTCAAGCATGTTAAGCTATCAAGAAACACGAATAAGTTTTAACAGTCGGGAGTATTGTTTACCCATCATAGTACATGGCATGACGTGCGTCGTGCATATTACATAAGGTGGCAGCATGGCCTGGTTGAAAAATATTATGTCAATATATTTTTTATATTGAGATTAGACATATTTCTTTTTATTATTTAAAAAACCCTACATGATTAATTAATTTAATTGACTATTATTCTTATATTTGGGAATTTTTGCATTTCTATAATGAGAACAAAGCAAAATATTTCAAATTTTAAAACCACAAAACAGAACAAACGCATCTAATGATCACAGTCGAGTAGATGCACATCATTATTTACTTTGTTTGCAAATTATTGTAATCTTTCTTATGTTTGGCGGGCACGTTTATAGTAAACATTTATATATATTTTTAATGACGTGTTTTATCGACTGTCTGTTTTGCAGTCTTTCCCTAATCCAGTGATTTGTTTCTTGCTGCTGTTTAATGCTGGGGCACAAAAATAAATTAAACCTAATGTGAAAACATACACACACCTTATGTGAAACTTATTTTTATTCAAGTTGAAACTTCAATTTTATTTTTTTCCAATCTAAATAACAATGTATCCGTTAAGCAAAGCAATTGTAAAGTTTAATGCACCAAGAAAGGCTAGGCTAATTAAGTTAAATAAACTTAATTTTATCATTAACCCCTGGCACCTCTGACACCTCTGGCACCCAATGTACCCCTGGAATCCTTATTATATATTTTTTAATTAAAAATTTAATAACCAAACTAACATGCTCGTTTTTCCAATGATTACCTTTTGGACCCATGGCAAAACAACAGGCATGTGCCTTATATAACACAACAAATATTAAATATTTTAAACCAAAACTCACTTTGACATTGGTATCCTTGCTTCCCAAAACCCCTGAAAAACAGGTAAAATTTATAAGATTTGTAAATAAGGTAATTATACAGAGTTAGAATCAGGTACACAAAGAAAGTACCTGTATGTACATTGTACATGGTGTAATTGAAAGGTGTAAAGATATTTAAACGGCGTAAACGACTAATATTACGAGTGGGATATCATGTTAATGTAATGTATTATTAAACAGCTTTTCATGTGTAATTGATGGTATCATGTGTAGGTTTCGTAAACGGCCAAGTCAGACATACAATACTAACCAACTAAGCTTGGATTCAGTTTATCTAATTCCTTGCAACGCGACCTTTTTAAGATAATGATGGAATAAAAAAGAGTTTTTGTTGAACTTTAACTCTGTCAGCGGACAAGTGACATTTAAAGGTCAAACCAGTTGCTGCAAAGAATTGGAGAACCGGTTTTTGTAACTGGTATTGCAAACTCAGCAAATTTTTGTACGAGTTGGTATTTTTACTTAAACTGACCAAATAACCCACAAGTAGCACAGGTTGCACAACGTAAAATAGCAGTTGCACAGGTTTTATCAGTTTCTTAAGTTCAAGCCAACACTTATAGACAAATCATAGAAATGTTGTCAAACGAGATGCCAAACCAATATAAAAATCTTGGTTTACCTAAATTATTGAGAATCCAAGTTTAAACCATAATTAATATGCCATGTTACTTTATATTTGTGTAAATGTCCTGTTTATTCCAGGTTAATAAAGAATTCGTTTTAAACTTAACTGTAAAATAAACAAAACAGAATTTCTCACCAAAAATACAAAAAAAAACATGGACAGATATTAAAGAAATATGATGTGAATAGATGTAAAAGTGGTGTCATAAATAAAGTTATAGAAAAACAGGAAATAATTAAATGATCGCAACTAAAACAATTCTCAACGAAAATTAAAAGCAAAAGTTTTTCTAAGGCCAACGAGAACTTGGCCATTTTACTTTAAAGTATGAGCTTATTTAAATTTTTTTGGTTGGAGAGTTTGGTTCATTTGAAATTTAATAAGAAGAATGTAAGAGGTTCCCAGATGTTTCCTAACTTGATCCACACAGTTATACTCACCACACAAAGGCAGTACAATGGCTGCAGAAGGTCGGCTGCTTGAAGAACCTAGGAATGAACTCGTGGCTTTTTATTTTGTGCACTTTCTGCCGCAGAGCCCCCTTTCTTGCGAACCCCTTGAATTCGGTATCGTCGGACTGAGACATTTCTATAAAGGTTGGGGTTTTTAAAGGGGACAGATATGGGTGTTTCAAATTTGGTGGTTACACACAATTACTCAGAGAAAATCGCCCTTACACATTGGTGTTATTGTATGAAATGTTAAAGGCATAATTGTTATCTTTTTTTGGGGCACATGTTAAATAAACAGGCGGATTTACAAGCGAAAATACAGAAACCAAAGTACAGAAACCAGATAAAAGCATATTTGTTATATTTTTTAGCACACATGTTAAATATACAGCTGGATTTACAAGCAAGAGTACAGAAACTGAATTAAAATCCAAATCTTAGCTTTATAGGGCCTAAACAACAATATTTAGATTAAAAAATTCTTAAATATTTTAATAAATCTCGCCAATCCATCCGTATTTGAGTGGTGTGCTGACTAATTACATAATCTGGAAGAAAGTTCTCCAATATACTTATCATCCAATTATATTATTCATTAACTTTTCACCTAATATTCAAACACCTTATCATAGATACATATTTGGTAACAAAGCTCAAGTATGTTTGACTGTTTCTGCATTCTTAATAAGAACCGAATTAGTGTGTATCGTAATTTTTACAGAAAATTTTAGAAACTTTTACTAAAAAACATTAAATACACCAGCAAATATAAAAAAAGTTGTCAAAATCTTACCTTTGATTCCTTTGGCTAATTTAGGTGGTACCTACAACTAAATTTACTAAAATACTATTTTCCTACAATTCATCTGAAAAATGGTTTTATTTTTAAATAATAATTTTGTATCATAGTGCAAACATATTGGGTTGATATCAAAATATTTTATGGTAAAATTTAAAATTATTTTGTTGTTAAGTCATCTTAAACCATATATCCAAAACCAGTATTTGAAAGCAATTATCACCACAGCAATCTTTTTTTGAGACATAGTAGTTTTTGTTTGTTATTATGACATTGAAATTTATTATTCAGTTGCAGAAAATAAAGATATCAGTTTAACTAAAATATACCAGGAGTTACAAAAAATTGCTGTCAGATTTATGGATCAAATTATCGAATTTTACTTTGTTTGTAAAAAAAATTATCAAAATATGTAATTTAAAATTGCTCTCTTAGGTTATTACATAGAGCACAGGGTTTAAGGAAAAATGCCTGAAGCTATTCAACAAATGACACTTTAGAGCCTATGTGTTTACTGTTTATATCTAGATTTTAATTTTTTTTTTAAATTGCTCTGCCACATTTAAATTATATTTCTTTAGGTAGATATTGCTTGGTATCATAGAGCAAGAGAAAGTAATGTACAATGGTGTAGTTATACTCTCTATTTAAAACTTGTTAAAATAAACTGATGCTGTATTGTTAGGACACACTAAACAAATCGTATTTTTTTGATTACCATTTTTTGTTTTTTTATTAATTTTTTGACAACAAATCTTTTAACCAACTAACCAATAACTGACACACAGGCCCATATGCATTAAATAATACTATAATCCAACTTTTTGAATCAAATTCAATTATTAAAATAAACTAATTTTTTGTTGATCAAAGAGCATTATCATATGCAAGTCGTTATTGGTGTACAATTTACACCAAGTTACACTCATGCAAGGGTGCAATTTGCATACAGTTTTCACGTGTTAGTCTATGATGCGATAAGAAAATTACACAAACATCAATAATAGATGAAAAACAGCAATGTTTTCAAAAATAGTTTTTGGGATACACACGAACAATGGTCAAGAAAAAGAACAATCGTCAGATTACCAAAGCTAATGACTAGGTTTATGAAACATCTCAAACATTTTGCACAAGAACACAACCAACTAGCTAGAAACTGGTCTCGATATCATATTTTTGGAAACACTTTACTATGGGCCTATCTACCATATGGGCCAATCCACAAGACAAGCCACAATTGATAAAAAAAACTTCTTCCACAAAGTACTGAAAACTAAATTATCCTTATTAACTTAGAAAGCTAATTTCTACTTGCAGATACCAGTACTGCATCAAATTAGTTTGGAGACTGAATAATTCATAATTAGTCTGATTCAATCCACAATTAGCGAGATGTTAAATGTCCCAAAGGCAAAACTGCTTGCATCAGATAATAATTTAAATAATATTAAAATATTTTAATTCAGCTCATTATAAAAAAGACTATACAATAATGATGCGCTTTATTTTAACTTTTAATCTAATTAATCTTGTTTGGTAAAAAATGCAAAAATTAAAATATAAAATGATCGTTTTCAGCCTTCTGAGCTTTAATCAATCATATTTATTTGTTAATTGCACAAAACACATCAAATAATATAAAGTTAAATAAAAATTAAGTTAAACTAGGAGATCACGAGAAACCATGCAGTTATCTAGTCAGGTGCCACCTTATAACAATAGCAAAATGAAACATAAAAAAATGAGAAATATTTAGCTTTAAAATAGGTTTGCCAATTCAAGCTAATTTCAACCATTTTTGTTTTCCGGTTAATTATTTTAAATACCACACTCTCTTTCCTTCTCAAGTCAATTTATATGTGGATTAAATTTAAATTATCAAGTTGTGTTGTTGTACTATTTCGTTAAAATCAGCCAAACTTATAACACTGTTAAGGTGAAAAGGAGTGAGAGATTGAATATAGAAAAACCAACCGCTAGTAAGAAAAAAAAGTAAGGGCAAATGACACAGGGGCACTATAAGTATAAAAATAACTCTAATGCTAATCTCACCCCAACACTCTGCGTAACTTAAATCCTAACCATTACAGCCCAACCT
>CH002659.1:247883-259687 GCA_000149265.1 Ciona savignyi | reverse complement strand
CATGTCATTTTATTAGTGACGAATATATCTCTTCCCGCTCATGATATACCCAATTCCACTGATGTTATAACCCGTCCCACTCATGTAGTGACAAAAGTACTTTGTCCTGCTGGTAATATGCTGTCCCACAGATTAGTGGGACAGCATATTACCTGTCCCACTAATTTGACAGGTAATATGTCAGGTTGACAGGTAATATGTTTGACAAGTAATATATATACCTGTGGGTATGTAATCCTCTTACATACCATGGATTGTTTTCTTATGGTGCGGAGTTATCTATTGTCATTGCATATACATATATAAGGATTTGGTTTAACACTACAGAAATGCAAACCTTTTTAGTAGTCCAAACCCATTTTAACTGCACTGCGGTTTACTGGGATTCGGCTATCTGGGAATAAATGCTATATATACCTCATAACCATACCGTATAACTTCAATGTAGTATTTTGCTGACCGAAAAATAAAGCAAGGGTTTTCCCCGGTCTTTGAATTGTCACTATTTTCAATTGATCAGCCTCAACCTCAAGCTTTCGCTAAACACTGAAGTCAATTTGGTGGAATGTCGGAATTATCGCTTGTTGTCCAGCTTATATAGCAATTTTGCTGCTCAGATTAAATCTCTAAATCTTTCAAGGCGGGGTGGAATTGTTTACATTATACAAAACATAGAAACATTATAACTCTTAATCGGATTTAATCATTAATGATTTTTATGGTTAGCCTTCTTTGTAAATTTATCAATATAGAATATATTTTAAAGCAATACCGGTATTTTAAGAAGATCCTGTGCGTAAAATCTAGTTTTAAAGCAGTGTCTGGCCGATTAGTTCGTTGAGAAACACTACACTAGGTTTAGGCAATGTCCGCTAAGTGCATTGTTCAAGGACACAACTGACCAGCTAGCGACCAGTTTCTGCAACCCTCCAATTAAAAGGCGTCACAATAACCAACCCATAGCTAAGCGGTCGGACAGTGTGTTGTTTATGATTGAGATGATCCTTCAGTATTAGTTTATTAAACCACTGGATCCACGTAACGATTATATTAACCGGCTGAGCTATTTTAATTCAGGGAAAAAAACACAACTACGTTTATAATACATTTATAGCTACAGAACTGTTTACGATTTTTAACTTTTGATGTACATGTCACTTCCGATAACGTTGAGCCAACATTAGAATCTTCACGTTCAGCCAACGCCGACGAATAATTAGTTGGTCAACGGTTAGCCAACCGACGCTTGCTATCTTTGAATCAGCAAAATTTACATGATACATAATATTGGACCACTCAGTAGCCTATAAGTTTTCCCTGTTTCCAAATAGAAGATCCTGTAACGCGTTTTTATTTTGAAAACACAAAAAAAATAAATAAACTAAGATACCACTGCGGGATAGGAGCGATGAAAATAAATAGATTTGCACAATTGTCGTTTAAACACAATAATTCACACATCACATATAATTACTCTTTTGTGAGCAATTTTATTTCTTAATAACTATATTTGGAAATACGGTTGTGACGTCATATGGTTAACGACAAACGGTACTTCCATTACGTCACTTTACGAGATTCGGAAAGGTAGATAACGCCACCACAAAGATGCACGACATCACAACCGCTTTATAACTTGAATGACGTCAGGTAAAACGCATCAGCGCCGCTGCACACATTCGTTCGCTTCATCGTCTATAACAAAGCTACTGACGGATTCTACAACTTTCCTTTGTCCGGACATTATTGCGTCACAAAGCGCCTCTTGCTTAGTTCGGGAATAAAGCGTTTTAATTCGTTCAATGCCCTCCCCCGGCTGTTCCACCCATTTAAAATACTCCCTGTACGCTGTATCGTTCCTATCCAGGTACAAGAGATAAGATGCGAGTTCGGCCGGGCTCTCAAAGTCTTCTGCGTGAATAAACGAACCTGGAGGAACCAGATTCTCCAAGTTTGACTTGACAGGCCCCCAAACTACAGGGACTCTCCCCATTTCGATACCGTTGCGCCAAAATTTCTCGGTGACGTAATCCTTACAATGTAGAGAGTTTTCGAACGACAGGTAGAACTTGTAAGATTCCAAATCCTTTTTCGACTTCTTCGCCAATTCGTCTTTATTGTTGAAACATTTCCCGTACCGGTCGACCGGAAGTCCGGCTTCTACGAGCTTTGTGACGTAATCCATTCGAAGCCGCGAACCGCGAATACGCTTGCAGTTGCTCACCACCCAAAGCTGTGTGACGTCATTGTTACATTACTGTTATGTCATAAAATCTTTACACTCTTTATATGTTATTACATCATAACCGTACCGCTACTTTCGCTTTCTTGGCGATTACGTCATCAACATAACTTTTTCCTCGTTCAGAAAATCGCATGACGTCAATAGGGGTGACGTAGGGAGTGAATACGTCAGAATCGCGTCTGTGCGTCATTGTAAGGTTGATGAAACCGGCGTCGAAATTCGAGAAATTGAGATGTTCTCCGCTCACAAGGTTAGAACCGCTTTCCTGACTCATGAACACGAAGTATTGGTCCGGATCTCTGTGTGGGGGAGGTTACATTGATACAGGGCGGTTCAAACAAACGACACCCTCAAATCAACTTTACAGGGCGGTTCAAACAAACGACACCCTCAAATCAACTTTACAGGGCGGTTCAAACAAACGACACCCTCAAATCAACTTATGCAAATTAATACCGTCGGTAGCACTGTCAATACGTTGTGGTAGATGGTACCAGTTATATGAATCTAGGGTCGCGGTAATTCATGTTTATCTCAGTGAATGGAAATGCAAGGGGACGGGCAATTATCCTGTGCCTATACCGTCCGATCACAGGATATATTGCGATGTGTTAAATATGATTGGGATGTTATTTCAGTTTAAGTACAACTCACTTATTTAGTGGGTCTTGGTGATATCCGCTAAGTGTTTTGCACACAACCCCCTAGCAAGCAACCAATTTCGATACATTTCGAGTGAAAGCCGACGCTCTAGGAGGCGTTCAACTAATTATTTTCCCTATCTCTCCAATGCAAACTGACCTCACAAAAACGACTGTCACTCAAAATCCTGACATAGGAAGTCTTAGATTTTTTCACAATTCAAAATTGAAGCTTGGATCTGCAACCTAAACTCAAAACCCTACAAAATTTTGTTTAAAAATTTTGAGCCCATACCCCTTCGTACATCGGCAACTTTTTTCCAACAAAACAGCTAGCAGATGCACATTCAACACCTTTATTTTACAAAGCACTGCTCCACGATTACAAAACTTTACAGCTAAACGAGAACACCGGCGCGCAGCCTAGCACATGCTGCTTTCAACAAAACAAACATTGGGGAATCACCACCATTGTTACCCAGCAAAACACTAGTTTAAAAACAATGACTCATGGAGGGTACCACTCGTCACATCCTGCCGTTCATAGAGGTCTTAATTGGTTATACGCCATCTCTAACCACCAAGCTATTTAGCGAAACAACCTGTAATGTTTCCAAGGCATTGTTTCGTTGTAAAGTGCTGTGTGATGTAATAACACTGCCCCTGCTTCCTTTATCCGATTTCGATCGTAGGTAAACGTGCATGGCCCCGCGGTGGCGTTAGAGGGCCAACCTTGGTCCAGCTTCCCCCACGGGCTTCTCCAAATCAAAACAAGGGTCCTGTACAAGGGGTGGGTAGAAAGGTGCTGTTACTGGAAACTTTTTACTGGAGTTGTTTTTGTATGTTATGCTGTATACAAATCGGTCGCGGCAACCATTTTTAATAGGCCAAGTTTTGAACCCATATTGGGCTGGTCAGAAAAATGGTTTTTATTTATCTGTTTGTATATAATACGGTATATCAATCGATCGATTTAACCATTACACCAGCCACGAATTATCAGGAAGGCTATCATTTTTTTAACCGAGCCAAAGTTCGAACCCACGGTGGGCTCTTTAATCGGACCATTTTGTATTGGTTGCGTTAACAATTTGGCCACACAAACGTACCGGAAGTCTATCATAAGTTGAATCATAGAATACTAATCATAGAAATCGTAGAATATTATATAGTATTCTATGGTTGAATGGTCTACAATGGCGCCCCCATACGGATCGAACCTGTCTGTCCAACCTTATATATATGATCACATCGTGGCGCAACATCTCATGTTAGATATCAGTGAAGTTGTTCTGATAGTTTTCCGGAAGTTTTTCGATTTCTATACCAATTCCATAACGGACTGAGTGACTACCCATCATGGGAAATGCACTCGATTTAAACCCATGATGGGCTTGTCCCTTGGAGTTGGACCGATTGTTTTATGTAGTCGGTATATGTATCGGCCGCGTTACCCATTCGGCAACACGACCATTACAGGCCTGCTTGTTTTGCACGGGATAAAATGGGTGTAGGCTAAAACTGTAATTTAAAACTTGTGTCACAATGTGTACTGATATTTTAACTATTGTTCTGTGCTCTCATTATTAGGCCCACGTTACCAAATTAACAAATTATGGGTTGTGGATATGTTTTAGTTTTGTTCATTATTTGCCCTACTATCAAATAACAACAACAACATAAAATCACGGGTCATAAAAATAGAATATAAATAATAAACAGAACGGAAGCGGTGGCCAAACCTAAGCGAGATTACAATAATTTGAAACAAAATTATTTAAATTAAACGAAATAATGAAATTTAAAAAATTTACCTACAATCTCACCTTATAGGTTGGCGGTAATTCCGCCTCAGCTTGGGGCGCGGAAGTGAAAGCTGAGTGTACGTGTACGCGCTTATGGAGGTACGCACCGAAAGTTGACGGATGTATGCAAAGGTCATCACCAACGACAGAGCCGCACACAATTGTGGTAACCTACTAGTCATTGTACCTGTGGGGGTGGAGATAGATGCCGTGTAATAACCTCTGTATGCGCGCCACTTTATACCGCAAATGATTCGAAGCACTTAAGGTGGATCAAGTACGCAGGTACACAAGTGGCTTATATACTCAAGTGGCAAATGTACACGGGAGAGTCATATAAACTTAAGAATTCTAATACCAAGTTATTACTTCGGAATTCTAATATTAAATGCCCGCGGTCGTAGATACCGGTAATTGCTGGTAATATAAACTAAAATTAGCCAATTCTTGAATGTTTAGCTTAACCTAGATTTCCAAGCCTCACTTATAACTTTTCTGTATAAAATCTCGATTGCACCATTAAATTAATTACAATAATTTGATCCTTAAACCTAGCTATGATGTGGCACCAATGCTACCTTGTGTTTATGAACGAACTCCATAATTCGAAACCATAAATCTTGTATGTAAAAGCAAAAATCGACACAATTAAATAAATGTTGCCGATAATTGTTGAACGCGCAAGATATAAACCAAGAAATATTAAGCATCTAAAGCGCAAAACGTTTTTGTGATGTATGTTCGCTACTTCTGGTTCACTTTTTAATAAAAATACTCGTCTATACTCAATTCTCATAGACTGAAACAAAATTAACCACAGTTTAAAATGTACGTTTTTACTTTAGTTTTAACAATGACATTAGTAATAATTCTGTACTTGTTACGTCATAATTCACCTTCTATTTTCATAACAATCCTTTTTTTAACTATTTTCCCACCGAAAGATGATTTTATTTATGATAATCTACAGTCAAGCCTTTTAGATCAAACTGAGGATAGCTAAAATATTTATAGTTTTCTTATCTGATACCCTGACACAAGTCCCACCTATACCTAGGCAAATATTATACAGAAATGTAGGTGATAGACGCATTGGTACAAAAAAGGTTGCTGCACATTTTCTTGAATATTGCACCAGGTGCCCAGCGTGCACGTGTGTGTGCGCGCCACTGGGTGTGTGTGTGGTTGTCCACCTTCGGGTTCTCGGAACTCTTTGACAATGGTTAAGGGCATAAACTTGACATCGCTTTTGAAATTTATAAAAATGATTGACCACACACTGCAATGATTGACTACCAATTTAATGAAGAGGTGATTGGACGGCGGCCCTAATACTCTAATACCCACAGTCGAGTTGCTGGATCTATTATAGTGTATAGATATTTAAAGAAGCCTTTCAATTTGCACGACTTATTAGATACTACTGGGTTGAAATAGTGTGAAATAACTTGCTCAGGTGCACTGTAATACACCCCATACCCACAGTCCAGTGGCTGGCCGTATAACAATATGTGGATAATCAGACATGACTTTCAATTTGCATACTCATTAGATACCACTGGTTTAAAACAATGTAAAGTGGCTTGCTTAGGTACACAGTAATACACCTCATACTCACATTCGAGTTGCTGAAGCTTTTACAGTGTGTGGGCCATCACACATGACGTTGAAACAGCCCACACGTTCTAATTTGTTGTTTATGGTTCACCAGAACTAACGAGCAAGATGTCAGTTTTCTAAACTCCAGGTTTAAACAAAAGTTGTTTTATTGCGGAGGTAAATTTCATATATCCAGTAACCTTGGTAAACAAACATGTCGATATATATAGTTAAATTGTCCCTAAACATGTGAATAACGAGGCCATGTACGCCAAATTCGGCGAAAGGTATGTGCAGTGATGAAAGTTTGTGCAATCCAAGTTAAAACCTGGTTAAATCAGTTTTTGTCCTGGTTATATGTTTTGTAAAGTTGCGCTAATATGCAGGTTGTTATATAGAAGATACAAACTAACTAAAACATTAAAAACATAAAATACAAAACTCTAAAAAAGTCAACCGCTAGACGACAGCAGAGGGAACACAGTGATATGGAAAGGGCAATCACAGGAAAATGACGCTAAACTTGAGTAAAAATAACTCGTCCTTTCATAGAAGCTGGCTTGTGGATTTCAATCTTTTCCTGCAGAAATTAATTCGTTTAAAATTAAACTTCCATAAAGAAAACCACGAAAGAGTTTAGCGAAATTTGGAGAAAGTTTTAAATAGGATTTTTACTTGTTGCATTGTCAAAACTCAATGTATTTGGTGTGTATCTTTGTGGTGCATATATACAGGTGACAAAATAGCTCAGACTCGTGTATGTTTATTAAGAGTATGCCCTGTCCATCTACGCCACAACTTCTAATTTACTTTGATATCCCATGGGAATCCGTGTTACCGAGTGACCTAACATGACCTTTGAATGCACTGTTTTAATCGTCATGGCTACGTAAATCGATGATGTCATGATATGATAAGATCATATTGTTAAACGTCATCTCTATCTTACCTCTGCAGATGTGTCGACAATTTTTGAAGCCTCGTTTTTGGCGTTATCATGACTCACGTCACGAATTTTGACGTCACCATGAATGACGTCATCAATTTTGACGTCATCTTTCCACGTGTCGGGTCGTCCCAGCTTTTTATAGTTGATGTAGTTCTGCACGGTGCTGGCGTCCAGAGCAGCCAAGATATGACACTTGATGACGCACCAGCAGATGAGCAGGCCACACATCATCACAAGCATGAGAAAGATGAAGACAAGTGCTGGTCCATTGTTACTGGGGGGAGAAATATAGTTTCGTAAGGATGGGATATCCAGTTTATCCCCGTCAATGGGAAAACGCAATGTTGTTTACCACACGGTCATTAGTCGGATTACATCGCACCCGTTGATTGGTTACCAAAGCTATTGCAGTGTGTTGTGTATGATTGAGACGTTTCTTTCATTTTGGAAGTTTGAGACGTTTTATTAAATCCACTGGATTAAGGCAATGTCCGTAAAGTGACTTACCCAAGAACACGACTGACTAGCTATCGACTAGTTTTAAACCTACAACTTTCGGCTAAAAGTTAACATACAAACAACCAAGCTATACTAGATCCGAAAAATTCAAACCTACATACTCGTAGGTGGACTTGGCCCTGGGTAGGATAGGATATTCATGTTTATACCCGTGAATGGGAAAACAAGGGGGTTAACACACGGGCAATCGTCAGATCACCTCGCACCTACCGTCGGATTACCGGAGCTATTGGAGTGTGTTGTATAATTGCGACATTCCTTTATTTTTACCGAACACATTTATCCGCTGGGTTCAGGCAATATCGTCTAACACCCGTATCTGCTGACGAGTTGCCGACAATTAAGCTAAAAAATCCGACACCCATTTTGATATTTTACAAAACAAGGATTCAAACCGTTCATCTTACTTGAGTATGTCATAAGGAATGTGTTCATCTCCCAACGCAAAGTCTAATTCAACTTTGGGAAAATTTACAGGAGGCATTATTAATCAATTGTTTAATCTTTGTAACATCTGGAGAATTAAACATAGTTAATTTATTATTGATATTATTTAGAGATGATTAATATTTTAAACACAGTAGTACCGTTCAATGCCGACTTGAACTGCAGAAAGCGACCGAATTTAAATAAAATATGATGTAGCTGACTTTCATTGTTTGCGAGAAAGCTTACGTATTGTGTTCATTTAAATTTTCCATACTTTACTTTCTACAGTGACTTTTTGTGTTTTAACTCAGCGGTCTCTAATGGGTCGTCCAATTTAAAAGTTGTGTCTGATTATCCACACACTCTAATACCTCCACCAACTCGACTGTAGGCATAGGTGTTATTACTGTGCAACTGCGCAAGCCACTTTGCTCCAAACTGATGGTATCTAACGAGTCGTTCAAATTCAAAGTCATTTTTGATTATCCACACAAAGGCTTTGAAAGTCTACCGCTGTGGTTAACTATATTGATCGTTGTTAATTTAAAACCTAATCTATTTTCTATTAAATCTCAAATTTATGTGCGGCAGATTACTACATTAGTAGGGTAGATAACACACAGTCCTCTAACTGCCAGGTACATTTTCACTTGAAATTCTGTGACAAGCGACCGACAAAACTTTGTTTACGAACTAACCCAGCCAACGGCGCAAACCAAGCCCGACTAACTCCCATAAATTGATGACAGGCCCGATCCCTATCGATGTATCGACGGGACGAAGACAAACGACACTGATTATCATCGAAGCTTGGGGTCATTTAGTCCTGACCTTTAAACTCTTATTCAGTTAGCACGGTGCAGCTACGCAAAGTTTTGAAAATCCCTTAGTGCTGATTTCTGCATAATACGCGCAAATTTTGAACGAATTGATGTACTGCGCGCTTTCTGATTCAATTCTGTCAAAGATCTATGTCGAATGATCCAAATCATCATTCCACAAATCCCTAAATGATAAACGATCCCACAAGGTCAGATCTTAAATGAAAAATCAATCGTAATTAAAAGAATGTCAATCTCAGGCCAAACTGCTTTATTTAAATATTAATAGAATGCGCAAATAAATCCTCTTCAAATTGTGGACACAATCCAACTTTTATCGCGTTTCATTAAAATGAGTTAATACCACAACTTTCGGAGCCATCACCGAATATGTCTTATATTCTTCTCGGTTATTTTAAAAACTTAAGCCACATTCTTATGGACACATTCTACCTCCTCACCAAATTTCATAAAAATCTGTTCATAACTTCCCGAGATATTAAACAAAATATCTAATAATTCTTCTCGGATCACTTCAAAAATTGAACCACTTATTCCGATGGATACAATCTACCTTCTCACCTACTTCCATTAAAATCTGTTTATAACTCCCCGAGTTATCAAACAAACTGTCCCATAATTCTTCTCGGATCACTTCAAAAATAAACAATTTATTGCAATAATGGAAACAATTTATCTTCTATCCAAATTTCATAACAATTTGTTCATACCTTTCCGAGTTATCAAACACAGTGTCTAATAATTCTTCTCAAGTCATTTAAAAAATTGAACCACACATTCCTGTTGTAAAACCCACTTCTCACCAAATTGCATAAAAATACCTATTTCCCATAATACGTTTGAATCGATAAAACTAATCAGTGAATTAAAAACATTGAAGTCGATTAAAAACAAGAGAGCCATTCAATAATAAAACAGATTCGTAAAGATAAGCTACTTACGTTTATCCCAGGGGGTGCTACAATGGCTCTACTTATAAGACTAGTAATCAACAGATCACCTTGCGACCACGTTTGACAGCATGCAGCTATCGTTTGATTCACTGTACCATATTATGATTAGATCGATTGGACCGCGGCATTGTCCTTTTAAGTACCTTTCCCACGAAAACAACGGTTTAGAAAACTGGACCGGCTGAGAATCGATACAACAACCCACCTATCTATGACCACATAGATTAACCATTCCATTAAGCGACAGCAAAACTAAGTTAATCTTTCCTTTAAATATTTACATCTAGTATCTACATGACAAAAGAATTTACATTCATTTCTAACAATCGATATTGTTACGTCACTTTTGATTACCTATAGCAGTTGTTCTAAAACAAAGAGCATAATTTAAAAAAATAACAAACTTACTCACAAAAGGTTCATAGATTTTTAATCAACCTGTAAATAGTCGCCATCAAACTAACCTGTTAAATAAGTGTGTTTTATGTTATACCTGATTAGTGGTTTACGTGCGATAAGCTATACCTCGGTTAGGAGTTTATATAAAGCGTACACAATTGGCGCAAATATACATTCTCTATAGTTGTCGCTGATAGACAGGTTCCAAACATACCACTGTTCAGTTATTACGACAACCAACCGAGTTTTCTGCCGCATACGGCACAACCCACCCTTTCATATACCCGTCCAGGTTTTAATCAATTTTCCTGGTAAGCCTACTTAATACTTGGATAGAAAATTAATACAAAGATGCCACTGTGTCATTGGAAAGGCACATCCGTTCGATAAACCAAGATTATTTTAATTTTCCGCACGTGTACCCATAGAGAACAACGGCGTACAATACCGTTGAGTGTATTGTTTCTCTTACTACATATTTTCATGGACACAATCTACCTCCTCACCACTTTTAAATCCGCTGAGAACATTACATGTTACGGAATATCTAGAAAACCTTTCGAAATGTGCACATTCTTTAAAATCGATTTTTGGACGAACTCAAGTCTTTCTCACTTTAATTCTTTTATACATTGTAAAGTATACAAAGAAAGAAGATACAATAATGGCGAAGTTTGCTGCCCGACTTTATATTCGGGAATACATTATTCATAATGTAATCGAGTGTTCTTCGCGTTAGGTGCGTCATGTTTGCATTGTTATGACGTAACAACTGTTATATTCTCGAAGTGGACCACGTGTGCGACTTCGAGAAGCTGGACCGCGACAGCATCGATCGCCGGTAGTCCAATTTTACGGCGGATGTGACGTCACGATTAATGGCGCAATAAGTGACGAAGACGAGAAGTCCTTGGAATCCGTTGAGGAGGACGTTGACGTACATAAGCGGAACTTGCGTTGTAGCCGATCCACTTCCTGCGGTGGGGGAATTCCGAGTATGACGTATGCATGAAACCCATGCGCACAACCGAGTTACTGAAGCCATTATAATGGGTGGATAATCAGACATGACTTTCAAGTTAGAAGACTCATTAGATACCACTCGGTTTAAGCAATGTAAAGTGACTTGCTCAGGGACACAGAAATACACCTCATGCCCACAGTTCTGCACAGTGATACACCTCATGCCAACAGTCGAGCACAGTAATACACCTCATGCCAGCAGTCTACCACAGTAATACACCCCTTGCCCACAGTTTAGAGTATGGTATTACATTGTATCTATAATCAGACACCCAAGAAAAGCAATCCAATGCGAACAAACCTTCCCGACACGGTAAAACAGAAAGGAACCGTCAGACTACCTCGCGCCCTCAGTTACACTGGAGCCAACTTACCCACAAAGAACCCAAAGACCCATAGA
>CH002659.1:237577-247783 GCA_000149265.1 Ciona savignyi | reverse complement strand
GCAAGGGGTCAAGGTCAAAAGAGCTAGGAACGATTTTGTCAGCTGCCTCGTCTTTTCAGTCGATCTTTTTTGACGAATACTGGCTGTCAACACTTTGTCGCCCGCTTGCATCTTGTACACCAGTCGTCCGACTCGGATCAGTATAATCAGGTTTATGACGAAAACAAGTGCTATTGGTGACGTGACACCCCACCAGAGACTCTGAGGGTTAAGCCAACAGCGGTCGTAAACTGGAGCTCCGCGTGGGACGTTCTTGTTCTCGGACAGATAGGTGTCAGTTACGAATCCAGTAATGACGACGATAAAAAAGTACAATCCAGATACTCCCCAACCAAAAAGCAGCCTGTAGAGTGCTTGGGTTATATTCTAATGCCCACAGTCGAGTTGCTGGAGTTATTACAGTGTGTGGATGGTTAGGTCATTTACATCATTGTTGGTGGAAAGCATGGCTTTATCCTTGGTTAGCGCAACGGCTCATGCTCATGGTCAAGCTGATACAGCTGTCCGACCGATTATTTTAATGAGGCAGTACGCTGCTTTTAGTCGAAGGGTTGCAGGTTCGAAACTTGTCGCTGGCGAGTTGGTTTTGTCCTTGGGATTGGTACTTACTGCACATTGCTTAAAGCCCGCTGTTATTACTAAATTCTAATAAAATTAAAGAAAAAACACAATTTTATACAACACATTGCAATAGCAGAGTTAACCCGACGGTGGGTGTAAAGTAGTCGGATGATTACACCTTTGATATGGCCTCTTGTGTTTTCCCACATTACGGGGAATGAATATCGTATTCCACACCTGTAGTGGTTGACTTTGGTTTTGTTCTGAATGCTGTAATTGAGGGCTTTCTTGGACGTCTTCATCAGCAGGGTAATCCCCTCTAAAAGCATCCACGTACCTGGGTGTAGGGGCGGTGTATTAATGATGGAAACAGGTTAGGGTTCACGTTTCTTTTATTTTTATGTTTGGTTATACTAAGGTGGTTTTGTAGGTGGTTTTAAGGGGTGTATTAATGATGGAATCAAGTTTGGGGATTAGGTTTCTTTTATTTTTATGTTTGGTTATACTAAAACCTTTAAAAATGGGTGGGCGTTTTGTAATTTTTAGGGGTGCAGTTATAAAGAAGTTACTTCGAACCGAAGTGGACCATTTGACAGGAAGGATTATCCGTTACATCACAATGTGCTTTAACGATCATGACCATTGATAAGGGATACGTCTGCAGACTTAAACACGGGGATGTACCTGACGCCAACAGAAAGTAATGTGAAGCCGCCGCATTGAGCGCGCAAAGTCGTTCGTTGGTGAGCGCTACGTCATGGAATATTACCACCACGTGCAGGAGCAAGAGAGCTATGACAAAGTTGATCTGTACGAAGGTTCGGTCGCTTTTGAGGTTCACTCTAACCCTGATCAGCACGATGGCAGTGATGGTGAGGCAAAGAATGGAGATGCTAAGTACGACGTAACTCAACACCTGCACGAAGTCAAGTTTGGGGTGACTTTAGAATAACGAGCAATGTCCTGTAGCTTGCTTAGGTGCACAATAATAAACCCCATGCCCACAGTTAAGTTGCTAAAGCTATTACAATGTGTGGATAACGTGATACACTTTTCAATTTGGACGGCTCATTAGATACCGCTGGGTTGGAGCAATGTTATATGGCTTGCTCAGGTGCACATTAATACACCTTATGCCCATAGAGTTGCTGGAGCTATTAGAAGCAGGGGTAGGCACCCCTGGCACGCGTGCCACTTCTAAAGTGTTTTTCATGGCACGGCTTGTAATTTGACGGGCACAAGAAATCTATAGTATAAGAGTGCAAACTCAAACTGTCTACGCTGCACAAAATCAACAGTCTAAAAAATCGTAAAGCATGCAAATCAACAGTCTTAATTACTAATATTTAAAGTAATTGACTATGCAAACCGTACATAACAATGGCTGGCACGCGAAGTTGCTTCCATAACGATATTATGCATAAACTGGCAAGAATTTATATACGGTGGCAGGAGTTGATATATGCATTCAAAAGGTTGCCGACCCTTCTATTACAGTGTGTTGAAAATCCCCCCCACCCCCTTACCTGCACCCCATGTGGTACATGTACCACCTCCTCCACACTCAGCAACACGGCGAAGATGGTAGTGTGGTTGCAGTGACACGATGTTTGACCGCCCTCCGATTCGTAACCGCATCCCGCGCCAGAGAAAGTTCGAGACTCCGGGTCGAAGAATTCGCATTTCCACCGCACCGACCCGAATATTACGTTTGGGACTTTCCCGAAACGAGGAACGGCTTGGGTTTGGAAACTGAGGTCATTGTTGGTGTTGGTGCGAAATTTCACACCTGGGTTCAGTTTTTTTCCTGATACTACGTCATAAAGAGATATTATGACGTAAGGAATGGTTGTGGGGGCAAAAATAGCTGACGTCAGCGAAGAATTTTGCTCTGTAAATTGGTTCATTAAATTATGAGAGATTCGCAATTCGGCAAATGCGAGAGAAAGTGACCCAGAGTTGGGCGTCAGTTAGTGAAATAATGTTGCAAACTGGCTTGCATCCAAAGTGCACTAAATCGCCCCTGCTTCAGTATCAAGGGAATATTCTGAGATGACGGCAGTGATAATAATGGTGGCGAGATCTTTGTAAGTTTCATTGATGAAGCTGTTTTGCAGAGATAGGATCTTGAGTTGGTTTTCAAATTGAACCAATAGTTCGGAGACCAACAATGGGTCGCCGGATGCTAAGTGGTCCAGTCTGTCAATTGTTTCGTGCACATTCTGCATTGTGACGTCAGAAACACGTGAGTTATCTGAAACAAATAATGAATCTTAATCAATCGCGACAATTCTCAGGGGAAGCCAAATTGAAGAAATGACTAAACCACACCGCAATAGATTCGGTAACCCGACAATGGGCAAGATAAAATGACGATTGCCAGTGTGATAACTCCCACATTATACCATTCACAGTGATAAAACAGAAACAACCAACACAGGGGACATTTTACACGAGGAGGGAGGATCGAACATTAATCCGTCCGTTTCATAGCAAGTTGGGAGCGCAATTTAGAATCAGCTGGTATACTCACACTGTAGCTTGCGGGAATTAGGTTGTCCCGCAGATGTTTTGGGTAATTATTAGTGTTGAATCCTATTTTTTATTGTATTTCTATGAGTTTACGTAATTGCCACCTATTTATAGAGGCTTAGCTCAGAAGAGCATTTTTGTTACCTTTTCATTCCTATGTCGACTGTTGTACTGTATAATCGAGGAACGTTGTGTTTGAGCACGCCAAATTTCAGGTATTCATATGTGTTGCAATATGAAGTGTAATCGACATGTTAATTTAATTATTAAGAATGTGTTCTTTCTTTCTTGTAGTTACCGCTTCAACGCTTCAATACATTTAACGAAACAAAATAAGAGGTGTTCGTGAGGCCTACGAAGTGAGTAACTGTTTAAACGTGCAAGCTGATCTACGGACATAAGCAAAGGGGCCGTAATACACACACAGATCACATAACCGGGGGTTCCCCACTTACCGCTTTCCCTCGCTGCTGTGACGTTTCTGGTGACGAGTGGAGTTGTGACGTAATCAGGTTGCGTCGGGGTGGTTGTTGGGGCGTCCGGCGGGTTGGGTTCGGGTCTTGTTGTCGTTGTGCTTGTTGATATTGTGCTTGTTGTTGTTATTGTCGTTGTTGGTGTTGTCGTTGTTATTGTACGGGCCATTGCGCTTGTGGTTGTTGTGGGGGTTGTAGTGGATCTACTTGTAGGTTGAAAGTTGCTCGTCGGAACAACTGTGGATTTACATTAGTGTGACGTAAGTCATGACGTAGAGTGCGACACAGATGACGTATAAGGTGCCGAAAGCTATGACATCAGACATACCTCTAGCTTGCGGAACGCGTTGGCATGCGAAGCCGCGTTGGTTAACGCATCCCGCATTGTTCCACCGACCCTGATCCGGTAACAGTACGGTACACTTGTTGGATTTGTTGTACTGTCCCGCGTTGAATAATGTGGCGCCCCCAGTGTACGAAGTGCCGTCCACCCATTTGTAATCTCCACCTGTGTTGCGAAGCCCTAACCACAGCTTTAACTCTTGCTTGTTGGGAAGTTTAAACTTATCTGGGAAAAAACATCAGTTGAAATCAGGATAGGAAGAAGATGTGAATGAATAATATAACGTGGTGAAAAAATGGGGCACATATAGAAAAATTTAAAAAAGGTAAAAAGAACAGAATCCTTATTTCAAAATAGCCAGTCAAACATGTCATTTGGCAAGACACTTAGCGGACATCGTCTGAACAACGAAGATTAATGGTTGTACTAAAATTAAAGAAAAACTCTTAATCATATACAACGCACTACAACATGTGGGCGCGTGTTTTACGAATCATGAATATCGAATCTGAATCGACAGGGAACGGTAAACAAGACAGACCAAACAAAGGTAGAAAAACTGATCAGGTAAAAGAGTGATGTATTTAAAGCCTGATCCCATGCACAACAAATTAGTATAGGGATAGAATATTTATGCTTCTCTTCGTGATTGGGAAAACACAAGAGCCGTTAACTTACGGGCAATCGTCAGATTACCACTGTCGGGTTACCGGAGCTATTGCATTGTATTGTGTGTGATTAAGACGTTCCTTCAATTTGGTAGAACTCATCATTTAACTGAGTTCAGGCAATGTATACGTTAAGTGTCTTGCAAAGGACACAACCTACTAGCTAGCGATCAGTTTCGAATCCGCAACCCCTCGGTTTACTAATCGGTCGGGATAGTCTAAGTAATTCTTGAAAAGAACTAACCTAAATTCGCAATTTCGTTCAATTCTCGCGTGGATTGATTGGTTTTTAGAACGGCCAACGTTGAGTTGAAGTCTGCACATATCTTCAAGGCCGAGGCATACTTGAAGATCTGTGTTGGCTCCACAAAGTACTGGGTGTCTGATGAGTTAGCGACTAGCCACGCACTTGCTTGGTCGTCTGTGAAAGGTCGGTTTGTATTAGAGAGAGATTATCGGATCGGTGCTTACTGCCTGTGTGTTCGAATACCGTAAAACCTCTATTTGAGCGTCACCGCTAATAGAAAGCCAAGATAAGGAAAAAATTAAGCGCCACCCTCTATAAATAACGCCATTATAGGAGAAGGGTTGAAAAATAGAGCGTGGCGCTCAATAAGAGATTTAACGGTATTTACCAGTAACTGCGTTATGTTTGTTGTTTTTTCTTTTTATTAATTAAATATATCTTCCCGAAATTCAGACCAGCTTGTCGAGTATTAGAACGCCACACCCTCTACTTGAAAACCAGCCCTAACAAAAGGCCATTAGGGGGCAGGGTTAAAAAAATAAAGCGCAGTGGCGCTCAAAAAGAGGTTTTACTGGTAGCGCGAACGATACATATACCCACTCATACATATAAAAAACCGCCCAAGTGACGTACCCATCTTGGGTTCGAAACTTGTGTCGGTAAAAAAACAGGTTTTACTGTAATTAAAATTAATTGCTCTTTATTGTTATTTGGCGAAATGGTGAGTGCAGCCTGTGCATTGACCGAATTTAATAAAAAAAGATCTTACAAACAAACCCATAGCGGGTTCGAAACTCAGGTGAAAAAAATATTAAAATTAACTATGGACAACGGATGTCTTACAATACATGTGATTAGTGCTCTTCCACATATAAACCCCACGCTTATGCCAACACGTCACAAATGTTGGCTTCTTAAATCGAGATTCCAGTGGTTAAGTGGTCTTTGTTGGTATTGTTACGTCACAACACATCATTACCTGGTCTTCTACGACACACGAACATCGCCAATTGTGACGTCGAATTCGTTGATTGTAATATTCCATTGTTGAATATTCGAGAATTTCCATCTGAAGACGAAAACCAGATGGGACTTGCTGATTCTAAAATAAATAAATGTTCATTATTACGTCATTATACGTGAATTTTTTCTGACAACAATGCTAAATAAAAGGCTGTATGACGCAACCGAAATTACATTTATATATATATATACCGAAATTATATTTATAATCAATTAGTCACGGTCACAAAACAATGTATGGATTGTTCAATTTTTTTAATTGGTTAAATTTCGACCCCACCGCTATAAGACCGTTTTATGTACAATTCTAAATATGATTCTGTCGATCTACATATTCGACTATACCAGGGGCCGGCAACCTTTTACACTTAAAAAGCCATTTTAACCGATATACCACTTAATCACTGGAAGCCGCAAAACTATTTTTGCAATAATTTTCACTTGTACATGTGTATTAACCTTATTAAGCGCTCGCTACAGTAGCAATAAACATAATAAGAGCCGCGTCAGAATGATAAAAGAGCCCCCCAGGTTGTCGAACCATCAAATAGATGAAAGAGCCGCAGAACTATAAGAATCTTCAGCATTCCATAAGCGACTTGTTTGCCTAAGGTTCGGTTGACACAATTTTTAACCTAATGCTAGCTTTTATCCCGAACTTAGGTTTTAAACCCGTAATATGGTGTTCGTTTTTTTAATGGGAGACGAATTGGTTGCACAAACCATTCGTCCACCGTGATAGTTCGATTCTGTCCGATTTATCTGTGGAACCTGCCACGTTGCGACCAGGTTTGAAACGTTTGTGTGGCTCAATGATTAATTGAACGCCACTGGCTTCTAAAAAAAATCTTAGTGACTTATCATCGGTTGGAAACTTAACCCGAAAAAACGGTTGTTTAGCTAAATGTTAAGCAATTCATATTCAGGAATTGGTCATAGGTTTGAAACTGAACGCGGTAAAATTGAGATGTTTGAATCTTCGTTTAAGTATTTGAGATGGGTTCATCCGAATAACGAAAGGTTAGATTAAGCGACATCACCCCACATCTGGGGTATCACCCCCGCTTAGCACCCACGCTCCATATAACCCCACTTACCGGTTGTACATGAACAATTTCGGTCCCTCTCTGCTGATCCGTTCCTTCTAACAAACGACACAATGAAATCGTCGTAGATGGCTAAACTTGCATTGACACCCCGGCAAGAATTTACCGCGTCGAGGTATGTGGTCCTGGTGTCGTTGACCAGAAATTCCCAGTTTGCTAGTCGTGTCCATTCCGCTTCTGAAGATGGATGGGTTGGGTTATATCGGTGCCGGGGAGTCCCCTTTGTGCATGGTTGCTTAACTTATATCCTCGTGGGTGGGAAAGCATGCCTTATCCACGGTTATCGCAAGACACCTCGTGCTCACAGCCGAGTTGTTGGTGCTATTGTATTGTATGAAAGGTTCTAGACAGGCTTTTTCCACGGGTATCGTGAGACACACCATACCCACAGTCGAATTGAAAGAGCTATTACACTGTGTCGATGGTTGGTTCTTTATATTCTTGTAGGTGGGAAACTATGCTTTATTTATGAATATCTCAAGACAACTCGTGCCTGCAGTCAAGTTGCTGGAGCTTCTACAGTGTGTGGATGGTTATCCATTATTTCGGATAATTTCCCAGACGGGGAATCATCAGATTACCTCGTCCACCCTCAAGTTAAGTTATTATGTTTCCTGAATAAATTGGGTCGTTTTTTAAGTTTTAGTACAACCCATTAAGCCATCGCAAAGTACCAATACAGGAAGCCAACAGTTCAACCATAGACACTGTATACATAGAGAGTCTGTGATTTAACCCGTGGGGTCAGTCAATTTCACAATTTCCATGCACTATTGTTGCTGACCGAGCTAACTGGCTGGATAATTAATACATGCCTATACAACTCCCATTGTTACATCACACTATTGTTACACCACAAACCACATTTTATGACAACAAAAGGTGTTGCAAAACAATGCATGGTTTTTATGACGAAACAAGAAAAACTGCCTAACTGTTCTAACTAACCTTCACTTAAAGTGACTAATTTGTTGACTAGATATGACGAAATACTTATCATTGTTGGTACGCTATCTACCAAACAGAATACTATGTTATAAATATTCGCTTTATGCGAAATACAAAAAAATGTCTAGGCGGACTAGACAAACAACTAACCGATTGCAACTTACCTGTGCAAAATACAAACCACAACAATAGTAGAGCTGCTGTGCGTAACATGTCGCCTTGTAAGTAAATCGTGCTCCTTTTGTCTATCACAACAACACATCCGGTTTTGCTGCGTCATATCACTTTCTGTGACGTAACAAGACGTGAAAAAAAGAGCACTTGGCTTGTAAATTGGAAAATGTTGACCGACTTGAGCAAATTTAGGCTTTGTTCACATATTTCACTCGGTAATTATACCACCGGAAGCTTCTAGTGTAGAGTACAGTTGGCCTGGGGCAATGTGATGAGAGGTGATTTTCCCATTTATTTTTAGGTTCAAAATCCATAAATTTCCAGAAAATATATATTTTTTAATCTGGTACGACACACCCATTTTTACTGGGATAAGTTTTGAACCTATGAAGGGCTCGTCCTAAGAACTTTTTTTTTATAAATAGGGAGCGGTATAAGAATCGGTGGTGCAACCATTCGGCCACACAACACATGATGACCTCGTCTCTAAGACCGGTTGTGTATAGATTCGGTATATATATTGGTCGCCTGTCAACCACACGATCGTACTAAACAACACAATTTTGCAAGTAAAAATAAAACTAATTTTGCGACACCACACAAGCGTTTGTGGGTCCGAATTTGGACAACTTCACATGGACGTCACAAATTTTTTGATTGAGGTAAAAAATGAAAAAAAACAACAAATACTAAGACGAAACATGGAGATTCACACTAATTTCTAACTTCACACTCACACGACTGGAAATCTGCGTGAATTGAAAAATTTTTACGAATAACTAAAGCCTCAATAATGTGTATTATAGTGATTTTTTAAAGTTTTGCATTAAATTTCCGATATTCTATATTTTAGTAGTCGCCCAAATCAGCCATTCACCCTTTTTCCTTAAATCAACCGAAGGCTAATGTAGTTTATCTGGGTAAGCAATGTTGTTAACTTTCCAACCCCGGTACGGTGGGGTTATTATCAGCATCCCCATGGGTAAGTCGCAGCGCGAACCCCACACCTCCTATGTTCACATTCCTACACTTAAACCCAATTAAACGAGGTTCAAGCAATTGGTGTATTAACCCGAGTAAGCAATTACATATTTCGATGACGTACCAAATATTACGTAGATGTGACGTCATAATGAACAAATAAAGTAAGCATATGATGACGTATGAATGATGACGTCAAGAAAAATAATAAACTACAATTCTGGAATGAATTAATTATGAAAAATTAGCACTGTGTGCTTCATGGATTATCACGTCACAATAAGATTTGACTATCACGGATCATTATTACGTTACAAAAAGATTCGACTATTACAGGTCATTATTACGTCAGAAACTGCTACGACTGCAATGTTACGTCACAATTGATGCGAATTGTCATACAGAATATATTCATTGCAATGTTAATATTTATCAATCTAATGCTGTTGGCCAATGACGTCATATGTCGATGACGTCACGATGTTGACGTAACAAACGACGTCATTAACTCCACACGTCAGCGGAGTATCTTCCTTTGTTCATGAGCCCCTTGACGAAGTCCACAGCTTGTTGGTGAGTCTTTCCCGCCTTTTCCTCCACAATGCTCACTATTGCGTCATGGACGTCTCGCGCCATGTGACGCGCGTCACTGAAATGCATTGCGACGTCATAAAACGTGAAAAACGTCCAACAGACTGGTCGACAATGTGACCTTTAGTTTGCGTAATTTCCAACAAACAAAAATAAACTTAGTTGACGCAAATGTATCGCGCGAAGGGCGCTCTATTTCGAAATTTATAATTTCGTAATTTTCCTGAAATAAACTTATTCAGCAAACAAATGTCCGCTTGAACAACTTGGGGGGTTTGCGCGTCGCCTTTTAGCCAAAGGGTTGCAATAAAAATGGTCACCAGATAGTCGATTGTGTCGTTGGGGAGAGGCATCTAACCAACATTTCCTGAATCCAGTGGATTAATGGTTCTACCATATTAAGGAATGTTTTAATCATACACAACACACTGGAATAGCTTCAGTAGGACGACGGTGATCGCGAGGTGATCTGACGATTGCAAGAAATGTCCTGTTTAACTCCATTTTTGCACTGAAGTTTCAAATTGTGGAAATTGAAAATCATTTTGGATTCTTGATC
>CH002659.1:205406-226709 GCA_000149265.1 Ciona savignyi | reverse complement strand
AAAACAAAAGTGTTAAGTTCAATGAAGCAAAAAAACATCATTTGTGTATGTAAAAAAAAACAATTTTTCCCCCATCATTACAATAACTAAACATTGTACTTTAACCTGAAGCACTTGTTTCGGTAAAAAAGGGGTACAAATGTAAACAATCTCAATAGGAAGTTATGATCTATATGGAAAGTTTAGGTGTTTAATGCATCACCTTTCATATATGTGACAAAGACAATCAATACATCAATATATATAAAATATCAAGACTTTGTAATGAAAAAATTGTTTTTGAGTTTTAACTAAACACTATTCGTACAGGAATGAACTGTATCTATGAACAAACAGAGTGTGAAATGAGTCCTTGCGGTCGGTGACCTTAAAAAATGCTGCAGTGTTTCTTGTTAAAATGAATAAGGCTTTTGTTCATGGAAATTTTCCGGTAATTTTCAGCATTCTAGAGAGCTGATTTCCAATGATTGTTTGAAACAACCGACGATTGAAACAATTTTGTGGAAAACCACAGTTACATGGGTTTGATAAAAGATGAAACCACGTCCATTACACAAACCAGGAGAGTCTTATCTTTATAAGTGTATGGCTAAATACTAAACAATGGGTTAGACTGTAGTGTGCACACCGTGATATAAATTAACTACGACATTTAACTGTTAATTTGAACAGAAATCCTTGGTTTATATTTAAAATTTGAAATCCTCTTTGTAAAAAAAGTGTAAAGTTTGTAAATTTGTAAAAGTTTGCAAAAGTTTGTTTGTAAAATCAGTTTGGTTGGTAGCAATTTTAATTGCTTTGCGACAACAAATCTAGAAGAAGTCAAATGTGATTGACTTCGTAAATGATTGATGTTGTGGATGATTGATTAACAACCAAAGGTTGAAGTCAAAACAAATTATCAACAACAGACAGAACGATGTCTCGGGATAAATATAAAGTAAACTTTCCGACAATAATACACAAGGCATAATACACAGGACTACTTGGCATTAAAACTCATCCAAATTGAATAAATCATTTTGTGCAGTCGTTCGGTTACATATTGGTTGATGTCTTACTTCCCTTGGTAAATTCGTAATATGGGAAACATATATAAGGGAACGTGTGCAAAATGTAGTTGTTTACTCTGCTGTAATGCATATTAGTTTAATTTTACCATTTTTAAGACTATAATGCAAGGTGTTGTTTCATAGTCAGAACATTGAACATAAAGGCGGAATATTTATTTTATTTCAATAACAGATGCTTTAAAAAGTAATTATTTCATTTTCAACAATCCTGCCCAATCCATATTTGTTTAAATATATTACATTGCATTAGTATGGGCAGGTATACGGTAGCCCCTGGACTAGGAATTTAGGCCATAAAATCTTATTTACTTCATTTTTTTAGTAAATGTGTTAGCTTTAAATGTTTGATTTGTGTTGAACTAATCCTTAAATAGGCTATACGTTGTGGAATCAAATGCTTTATACCATCCATACCACCTTCACACCTTGTAATATTCACAGTAAATGACTTGTTTCTACTAAGTTTAAACATGCGTTTAGCCACTTTACTTTTCCAATGGTACTACATACAGCATTATACAGAGCAATATTCATATGCAGAGTGTTGATCTGCATCACGCTCACGCATCTTAATATTTAAATAATGGTTTGCAAATAACACTTGTTTTGCATTGTTTTTGCATAAAAACTTAAAGATCTAAATAAAGCTTTATGTAACAGAATAAAACTACAGCCACGAAAACATTAAGTATGTTGTACTCTATATTCAAATAACAAGACATTTAAGAAATCTTAGTTTTAGTTTATATAATTTGTAGGAGGACTAAGATTGAAAAATGTTTCCAACCCACCGCGTATCTTAGTCCAGTGAGCATCGTGTCACCTTGTTTCAGCCAATCGTGGAAGTCTTGCGCGTTGTCGGTTGGATCCCCCTCCCCATAAGTCGCCATGCACATCAGCACAAGCGAGTTGGGAATATCAATCAGTTGGGGAAGATCATCAGCATTGCATTCTGGGTGGAGATACTGGTTACATGAGAATCATGATTTTTTTACCTCACTATTGAGAATCACAATTTTATTACATCACTATTAGAGAATCATGATTTTTTTACCTCACTATACAAACACGTTGGATTTAACTATTTTAAACTACAAGTATTTGAATATTCTGGTTGTAGATACTGGTTACATCACTATTTTATTCACAATTGTCACAATTTTCGGAATCACAATTTTATTATCTCACTAGGCTACTTACTGGTTACATGAGAATCATGATTTTTTTACCTCACTATACAAACACGGTGGATTTTATTATTTTAAACTACAAGTTCTATATTTTTGAATATTTGTTTATTAAAATATTCTGGGTGTAGATACTGGTTACATCACAATTTCACAATTTTATTATGTCGTTATAGAGAATCACAATTTTATTACATCACTATTAGAGAATCATGATTTTTTTACCTCACTATACAAACACTTTGGATTTAATTATTTTAAACTACAAGTATTTGAATATTCTGGTTGTAGATACTGGTTACATCACAATTTTATTCATAATTTTCCCAATTTTTGAAATCACAATTTAATTACCTCACTACTTACTGGTTACATGGGGATGAGAATCATAATTTTTTTTACCTCACTATACAAACACGGTAGATTTAATTATTTTAAACAACAAGTTCTATATTTTTAAATATTTATTTGTTTGAATATTTTGCGTGAAGATACTGGTTACATAACAAATTTCACAATTTTCGAAATCACCATTTTTTACCTTACTATTGCGAATCACAATTTTATTACCTCACTATACAAACACCGTTACTTTGATTATTTTAAACTACAAGTTATATATTTTTAAATATATTTAAATATTTGAAAATACTGAGGGTTCCAGCATTGATATAAAGAAGAAAACATTTGAGAAATAGCCGGGTTAATAAATATCCAAGCCAAGTGATAGATATTACCCAAGGAATGTAATAGATGAACAAAATAAGGGAAATCTCATAGGAATTAATAGACAGCCCCCATAAGTCAACACATTTGGTTGGGGGTAAGTACTGGGTATGGGAATCATGCTACCAGTTTATAAAACTTTTGCGCTCTTCACATTGTTGCTTTGATTATTTGAAACAAACAATACCATCTTTTTAAAATACTTTTTACTCCTTGGGTTGCAATTGGTGCTGCAATATAAGGTGCTGGGACATTGATTTCAATGATTATAAAGTTGATGAAGAGCAGGGGTAATAAATAGAGAGCCCCTAGTAATAGATGTTACCCAAGGGGTGAAATAGACGGACGCAATAAGAAAATAGACAATCATAGGAAGCTTTTAGGGGTTAATATACAAACCACTTATTCTGTAATAGACGGATCATATGGGGTTATAACAGACCCTATAGGAGATAATAAAACGATGTTATAAAGAGACCCAAATGGGTTATACATCCCACCTTCAGGATCCAGCACCAGAGCTTTCATTCCATATCGCTGAGCGTCTTTCGCAAGTCGGTTGGCAAATTCCTCTCCAGTTCCAGTTTGAGACCCGTACAATATTGCTATGTTACGTCCCTGTGTTTTAGTTTGTGAGCCATTATCGTGACTATAATTAAAAGTCAATTTTTCTATTTCTATTAAATTGGTTTAAAAAATGATTTATGCTTGCTTTATAAATATATTTCATAGAAGTTTAAAATTCTAAAATAAAAATTATCGATTCTGGAATAGTAACTCTAAGAAACAAACTGATTCGGATAAGAACATCAGTATAGGTTGGTACCCTGTGTGTAGTTAACACCCTTAAACCATGCTTAGTGAGAATATGTAGCACAGCGGAAGTACAATTGCATACAAAGAAAAACCAACCTTGTTCTTCATTCGACCGATGAACCCAAGTTCAAACGATTCACTTCGAATTAGATTGGATTGCCTGAGAGGGGTTAATGTTAAGTTGATAACAATGTTATGGTGTAACAAATTGATTAAATGTGATAAGTCATGGTAATTATTTATGATAAATCAATTGTTATGTTGAAACAGACAACAAAGTTTTGTAAAACGTTCCGACAGAAAATACTAATATAGACTTGTCAAAGTAATATAGGCTTTTCTTCAGTTAATAATATAAACATGCAACCACTTTTACAAAAACAATAAAACCCTCAGTCTATTTACCAAAAGTAAAAAAACAAAAAACACAATTTAAAACTTACACAACGCTGAGTTTCTTGAATTCATCATCGCTTGGTGTGTCATCCTTCCTAAAGAAGAACCAGTACACCGCAAACCCCACCAGCGCTGATAGGAGGAATAAATCCAAAGTTGACATAAAAGGGGGGGCTTCTTCTACAGTTTCCATGATTCAAATGTTCTCTAACTGCTTCAAAACAAATCCTAGCAGATTAAATTTCCACAACAAATTTCCTACACTGCTTCAATCTGCTGAAATGTAACTAGAAATGTTGTGGATGTAAAATGACGCCGGTGGTCGGCCTTTTTTTGCTCGCAAGTTAAAAGGTTGGTGGTAGAATTAGCGCGAAAATCGGCCACAAAACAGGTTTGGTTTAAACGGTAAATCATGGAGGATTAAATTGTAAACAATCGAAATTAGTAAACAGATTCATTATCAAATTGGTTTTCTGTTAAGTTGGAAATATGTTAAGAGAATTTTCTCTTTTTTTAGAAAACAAGCAAATCACGAATCAACAAAATTTTAAATAAACTGATTTAAAATCACACCATTATACCAGCAACACAACTTTATACATTGTCCTTATGTATAGGCCACATAAAAGTTGACATCTCATCACCAAATAACATTTTGCCGGATTTTACGAATTTAACCAAGGTCGTTTGAAATTCACAGTGACATCATCAGACCACATTATGACATCATAACTTAGATGATCCTTCCATTATGTCTTTAGCTTGGTTGATTTTCGCTGCCAAATAAGGTGAACCCCCTTTATCGGGATGGTTGAGAAGCATAATCCGACGATGAGCTTCGCTAAACTTCTTTTTATTCACGCTCTGCCCGACACCGAGGATCAAACTCGCCTCCCGCTTCGTCATCTTGGGTTCGAAACCTCCCCGGTAGTATTTATAATCCAGCTTCCCCAGTTGGGTGAAGCTCTGCTCCATCTTCTTTGCCATCGGTCCCGATGAGCGCAGGATCGCTCGGGCCGCGATGGCGCCCCCAGTGAGGGCCAGACCAACCAACATCATTGTGCCAGCCATACTAACTTCCTGTTTGCTAAAATGATTAATGAATATATTTAAATGCATGATGAATATATTTATTCTAATCACAGTAAACAGATTGATAGTAATTATACTATATTTAGATTAGATTTCTATTTAAATAAAAAAACATAGGGAAACACTAAAAGGAGGGAAACTACTTACTAAAATTATGGAAACTGATTTAAACCCTGCCCTAAACACTAATATCAACCCCAGAACTAACCCTAACTCTAACCCCAATGTTTAAAACTAACTCTTATGTAAAAATCTTTATTTTAGTGAGTAGTTTCCTTTTAGATTTCCCCAAAAACAAAAAACGCCAAACACACTTCAACAGCTCCGGTAAACCCAATGGCGTCATAAGGTAATTTGAAGGTTACCCTTGTGTGACCATTGCTCCTAGCTCTCATGTTTTCAATTTCCAAACACTAGTATTTAAAAAAATAAATATTAGAATTTGAATCCTTTAAAATCAAAATCTTAAAAAAATCGTAATTCGAAGGAAACTCCACAATAAAAACTTATGTCGTCTTTTTCTGTTCCCGTGTTGTGATTTTTTTGATTTGCCGTTATTTAATACTGGGGCCAAAAATGAATATACTAAATATTAGTGGTGTGCTCTTGCTAAACTTCAGGTAAAAAAATCAGAATTCACTTATATAGTAATTGTCATTTGATACAAACATAAAACTGATTTAAAGAATGTCATACAGCTGACTTTGAAAACAATAAACCGACTTTTTGTTGCATAACAGGCTCAAAATCGAAAATGACGCGTTTTTAACTAAAATAATTTTGGTGTTTTTTCTGCTTCCTGTTTGATAATTAATTATCTGCAGTAATTATTTATAATGTAACTAAGTAGCTAATAATAACCTTAGTGTGGGGTTGTTTAACTGCAACACACAAATTGTTGCAATAATAACCGGAAAATCTATAACCAGTTAGCAGCAACTTTTTTAAACCTATTCGCTGAAGTGCTGAAACAAACCCTGACATAATTACAAAAAATAAAATTATACATTATTTCTTGAAGTGTCAGCAAAATTTTCTTCCAGTTAACTAGTTTTTTTCATTTTTAATCCATAATGTTCTTGCTATTTAACCGAAGTTTCGCGAAAAAATAATTCTTGCAAAAAGTTACAACATGTTCTACCCTACGTGACTAAAGTTGACGTCAGATATTACGAAACCGTGAGATCACTTTTCAAGGTTTCCGTGAATTGTTTTTTTTTATAAAAGTTAGGTAAACACTTTTAATTCAACTTAACTAAAAATAACTTTTTGGTACTGATTAACAAATTACAATTTTGACTTGTTCGGCAGATTTTTTTCTTATATATTTCGCCAGACCGATTAGTCGGTATATTAGTGCGTCCAATTTCGAAGGGGTGTTCGAAACCGGTTACTTGCTAGTGCTAGTCAGATGTGACCTTGGGCAAGGCATTTAACTGACATTGCCTAAAGCCAGCGAATTAATGGGTTCTACTCAATTAAAGAAAAGGCTTAATCGTACACAATACACTGCAATAGCTCGGGTAATCGGACGTTGGATAGGATAGGATATCTTATAGATATAATCTGAAAATTGCTCGTGTCTTAACCCCCCTGGTTTTCCATTTACGGGGATAAACATGAATATCATATTATATCATATCATAATAGCTCGGCGACCTGATTCTAAAGGTTGTGGGAGCGAACCAACCGGAGATATATAAACAAGAGTCTCTTGTTTATATATCTCCGAACCAACCGCAATTTCGACGGTTGTAACCTTTGGTTTAACACGTCGGGATATTACTAGAATAAAGTTGACATAATATGTTAAACAACAATTGTGGCAATGCCTTTATCGTATATACACACTACAAAAGCTGCTGTGCCCGAACGGTGGACACGACACGAGGTAATATGATGATGCATATTATAATTCCCTTTTCGTGGATAAACACAAACAACCTATAAAATAAAATAAATAATCTTAAAGGTTTTGTATATATGTATAATGTATATCCCTGTAGGCGAAATAACACTTCAGTAAAATAATCAGTAAATAAAAAAGAAGTCATCTGTTTTAATCTAATGCCGTGAAAATAATTTTGTTTTCGGGAAATCCCCGTGATTATATGTGCAATTAAAAAAGTAAGAAACTAATTTAGGTTGACCTTTTTTGTACGAATTTTCAAATAAAAATGACCCCAACTGTCCAGAATTCGGCTCAGCGATCCAGTGATGGTAAAACAAGGTATGTTATTTAAAATAATACTACTTAGTTATAAATTGAGCAACACTTAATAGAGGGAAATGGCGACTGAACGAAACTGCTCACTAAAACTCTAAAAACTAATTTTTACGCTGCCTCCAAAACCCATCTCAAACCTGGATTTAACCCCAACTATAACCCTAACACCTTAAACTCTAAATTATTACGGGCAACACTAAAAGGAGGGAAAGCGAGAAGGGAAACTGCTTACCAGTACTAAAACTATTTAAAACATTAATCTCAACACCAGAACTAACCTTAACTCCAACCCCATGTTTAAACCTAACTCTAATGCCCTAATTTTCATTTTAATGTGCAGTTTTCCTCCTTTTTTGTTGTTATTGGTAATCAAGTAATATTGCCAAAAATCATACTTGTAAAGAATAGTTGTCATAACTTTTTTGTTTGATCTTCACTCTGATCACTTTCAAAGCAGTTGTGGTATCTAACAACTGTTTTTCTTCCTTTAGTGGGGGAATGGATTAAAAAAACTTAAATGTCAAACGTACTGCTCATTTAAGTTTCTCCAAGATTCAAGGAATTTAGGAAAATATGCATTTACCTGTGTTATACCTGCCAATGTCCCACCCCTAATTGGTAGGATACAATGGGATAATCATTTTAAATCTCTGTGAATGGAAAAATGCAAGGGGTGTTGTCACAAGGGCAATCATCAGATCACCCTGCGCCTACCGTATAGTTACTAAAGCTTTTGCCGTGTGTTGTGTATGAATTCCTTCAATTTTGATAGAACCCACTTAACCACTGGTTTCAAGCAATGTCCGCTAAGTGCCTTGTCCAAGGACACAACTGACTAGATAGCGACCAGTTTCTATCCTTTAAGCCATCATCTGAAAGGCAACGTACCAACTTACCAAGCTATTTCCTAGAAGCTGATGCTTATCCACTTTCCTCCTCACAGGTCACGCAGCTCGGTAGAGAAGGGGGGTGGGTTGGTGACCAAAGTTAAGTATTGCAACACACTTCCAGATATCCCATTTGACCCCAAGTTTATCAAGTATCCGTTCGACGCAAACAGGTGTGGATAGTTCTTTTCTTCCAGTGAGTATTTGCTTGGGGGTTAAACCCTGCGGGAATTGATTCAACTGTGACTTAAACATAAAGCTTTAGTGGCAATTATTGATTATAGCTCTTCCATCAGTTAGTCCATCTACCTAACTGCGACCTGGATTAATGAAGTTAAAAGGTTATTAGATTAAAACCAGCCTTTAGCGATGTTATGATTCTAGGCAAGACACTTAAAGAGGATGTTGTCTGAACTTATTGTATTAATTGGTTCTACCAAATTAAAGTAAAGTCTCAGTCATATACAACCAGTGATAGGGTTCAAAATTTTAAGAACAGGTTCTCTTTTGTATTGTACTTACTAATAACAGGTTCCCTAAAGGTCTAATGTCTGTAAAAAAGCAAGAATCGGATCGGTGATTATCCAGCCGTTCTAAGAACCGGTTCGACCGAACCCATGCGAACCTCTTAAATCCCATCACTGGATACAACACACTGCAATAGCTACCTGACAGCAACACCATTGTTTTCCCATTACCAGGGACAAACATGCCCCCTAATAAACACCTTCCTAAATTAAAGCATCTCCCACTCACAGGTTCGTGGATTACAAACCAACATCGTTGGAGAAACAACATAAAATCGAACTTCACACCGACCATGATTTGGGAGTGGTTATCGACCTTATTAACCCCCTCACATATAAGGTAGGAGTGCAGAATAACCCCCTAAGGTCGGAGTACTTATTAACATCCTTATGTCTGACAGGTTAGTCTGGTGGTTTTAGCGCGGATATTGCCTGAACCCAGCAAATTAATGGGTTTTACCAAATTGAAGGAACATGTGAATCATACATAACACACACACACTGCAATAGCTCCGGTAACCCGCTGGTGGGCACGAGGTGATCTGACGATTGCCCGTGTGTTAACCTCCTTGGTTTTCCCACTCACGGGGATAAAAATGAATATCCTATCCTATTTATATCCACCTTATCTTTAAATAAGGTAATAGGTAGTAAATTTGCAAAAAGACGAATTGATTCACTTTGCTCTTGTGTTGACGCATTTATGTTGATAAAAAAATATGCTATATATTCGCACTACACATGGGTAACCCCTCACCCTAGGTCGACCCCAATATGCAAATGCACCCAGCTGACGAAGCGTTACTTGAAGAAGACCTACCAGCCCCACAAGATTCCAAAAGGTTCGTTTCAGGTGTCAGATTCATATGGGGCTGTGAAGTTGTTGTCAGTTAAACTAAATTTTTATTATAATTTAGATCAAAATTGTAAATTATTTCTGATGCATATTTAACACCAGTAAACTTACTAGCCTCTTAAAACTTAATCATTTGTGCATAAAATTTTATATATAAATCACTTTTTGTTTTAAAACGCTTATTTACAAGTCTATGCTTCTTTGCCATTTTTCAAAATAGTTTACTAAAGTTTACACAAATTCTCATTTTATTTGATCTCTATGTTTCTGAGGGTAACCCCCCAACCCCAGTCTAACCCACCTCATTGCAGGTCGAGGCAACACAGTCTGAACGTATCATGGTTACGTCGGAGCGAATACATCTCACAGGAGTTCAATCGATACGGAGTCAAGTCCAGCAACGTAGAAACAAGGTGGGTAAAAGGGTTGAAACTGGTTGGGTAAGAGGGTTGAAACTGGTTGGGTAAGAGGGTCGAAACTGGTTGGGTAAGGGGTGGGTCGATTTTGTGTTTAAAAAATAACTTGGTTGTGTCGTTGGGCAAATCATTTAACCTAGTGTTTCCAAACATTTTTGGCACTCGTACTGCTTAAAACTTTGTGTAATTGGTACCCCTATCGCCTTTTTAAGTCTTATCTAATAATAAAATAAAACACAATGCAGCAAGTTATTGCTGTACTTTTATTAATCATTATGTTGTTCACAACAAAAAACGTCATTCATTACGCATTGATATATTTAATGCTTTTACCCCCTGCTTTTGTGTTCGTAACCCCAGATGGTGCATATAGCCCCATTTAAAAACCCCTGATTTAACCCATTTTGCCTGAACCCAATGGATTAATTGGTTGAACTTCTAAAACTCTCTGTGAAAATCACCTTACACTACGCAGGATTGGGGCTGGCGCGAAGGAAATATTCAAACAAGATGATCTGTACAAGGACAGAGATGGGCAGATTGCCGCCATCAAGAAAACCTTCGAAGACGCAAAGATTGAGATCACAAAGCATTACTCCAAGCCCAATGTGTATCCTGTGGATGTCTTGCCTATTTATCCCGATATGAAGGTACTTGTGCCCGCTGTCGAGTTGCTGGAACTATTACTTTGTGTGAATGGTTGACTCATTTATATCCTTGTGGGTGGGATTCATGGAAAGCCTAGATTTAAGTATCGTAAGACACATCATGCCCACAGTCGAGTTTCTGGAGCTATTAAAGTGTGTGGATGGTTGGTTCATCATTTATATCCTCATGAATGGGAAGCCAGGCTTTATCTATGTGTGATATAAGAAACTTCCTGCTCACAGTCTAGTTGCTGGAGCTATTAAAGTGTGTGGATAATTGGTTCAATATATCCTTGTGGGGTGAACCCTGTTTTATCCACGAGTATTGCAGTTTACCTCATGCCCACAGTCGAGTTGCTGAAGCTATTACAGTGTGTGAATGTTTGACTCATTTATATTCTTGTGGGTGAAAAGCCAGGATTTATTCACAGGTATCATAAGACGCATCAGGCCCACAGTCAAGTTGGGTAGCACCTTAGCCCCCAGTTAACCCATCTAACCCTCCTTACAGATGTGGCAACACCCCAGTGCACAGGTGATATTCGATACAGACCCAGCCATCCCAGGGAAACCCACCGCTGAACAATTGGAAGAAATGTCTCAAGCTATGATCAGGTATATGGTCATATAAGCCACCAAACACCCATGTAACCCACAAAACCCCCTTATAACCCACCAAACTCGCTTATAACCCACCAAACCACAATAGAACCCCCCAAAATATCCATATAATCAACCAAACCCCATGTAAACCAGCATATAACCCATCAAACCCCCCATATAACCCACCAAACCCCCATATAACCAACCAAAGCCCCATAAACCCACCAAACCCTTATATAACCCACCAAACACCCATATAACTCCTACAGAGGTATGGTGGACGAAGAGGGTGACCAGTTTGTAGCGTATTTCCTCCCAACCCCGTCCACGAGGATGAAGAGAAGGAAAGATGTGGAGGAGGGGATGGAATTTAACCCTGAGGAGACTTACGATTATAGGTGGGTGAAGGGGTTTCCCCATGCTTGTAATGGAATGGGTAACTTTATATATCTGTAAGTAAATTATGGGTCCCATTTGGAAAAATGGGACCATTTGGAAAAATGGGACACATATTGTTTTTGTCCGTTTTTTTTTTCGTTTTTTTTTTCGTTTTTTTCTTTTTTTTTTTCGTCAAACACTTGACAGGCATGGCATGGCGCCCCGACATCTACCAGAAGGAATAATGGGATTGCAATAAAACTTTGTCATTTGTTAGACAACATGGTCTTGATATGCAGAAACCAAAATTTCGGGTGATAAATTGAGGGGAATTCCCCTGGGAGGTTAAAAACCAAAACGGTAGTTTTTATGAAAAGTTGCGCTTTTTTGTGGCATAGCGCTTGAACGGCTGCTCCAATTTGAATCAAATTTGGTGGAATGTTAGTGCACTAGTCACTGATTTAACACTTTAAGGAAATAAAAAAATTACCTAGGGAAATACCCTAAAAATTAAACTTCTGCTGTTAAATGATAATTGTGACAGGCATGCTATGGCGCCCTGACATCTACCAGAAGGAATAATGGAATCGCAATGAAACTTGGTGATTTTTTAGACAACATGGCCTAGATATGCAGAAACCAAAATTTTGGGTGATAAATCAAGGGGAATTCCCCTTGGAGGTTAAAAACCAAAACGGTCATTTTTTTCTAAAAAATTTGCTTTTTAGGCCATAGCGCTTGAACGGCTGCTCCAATTTGAATCAAATTTGGTGGAATGTTAGTGCACTAGTCACTGATTTAACACTTAAAAGAAATAAAAAAATTACCTAGGGAAATACCCTAAAAATTAAACTTTTGCTCTTAAATGATAATTGTGACAGGCATGCTATGTCGCCCCGACATCTACCAGAAGGGTTAATGGAATCGCAATGAAACTCGGTGATTTGTTGGACAACATGGTCTAGATATGCAGAAATCAAAATTTTGGGTGATAAATCTAGGGGAATTCCCCTGGGACGTTAAAACCAAACGGTATTTTTTTCTAAAAAAATAGCCTTTTTTCGGCATAGCGCTTGAACGACCGATACAATTTGTATCAGATTTGGTGAAATGTAAGTGCATTAGTCACTGATTTAACACTTAAAAGAAATAAAAAAATTACCCAGGGAAATACCCTAAAACTCGGATTTTGTTCTTTAATTATGATTGTGACAAGCATGCCATGTTGCCCCGAAATCTAGCAAAAGGAGTAATGAAATCGCAATAAAAATTTGACATTTGTAACAGAACATGGTCTAGATAAGCAGAAACCCAAATTTTGGGTAATGAATCTAGGGAAATTCCCCTGAGACGTTAAAAACCAAAACATTTTTTTTCTAAAAAATTAGATTTTTTGGGCATAGCGCTTGAACGGCTGCTCTAATTTTGATCAGATTTGGTTAAATGTTAGACCATTAGACACTTTAGGCCAATTAAAAGAAAGAAAACAATTGCTTAGAGTAATTCCCCTAACGAAGATATGTTCCTGAATTATGATTGTGACAGGCATGCCATATCGCACTGACATCTCCAACAAGGAGTCGACAAATCACATTAAAACTTTAAGAATTGTTACATAACATGGCCAACATAATATGTAAAAACAGAAACTCATCTACTAAACCCAGAGGAATTTCCTTTATTTCATTACAGCGCTTAAAAAGGTTTAATTTAAAACATTTAAGGTAAAATGTGTGTAAATTAAGATGTTTATTCTTTTTTTAACTACACATTGAAAAGAAGTTTGGTTGGACAACTATGGGACCCATGCGTTTATGCTTGCAGAAACAAACTACATACTCAGTGTATAATATACAAATTGTGGTCAGGGACCCTGTAGCATGAATATATGGCATACAAAATGTGTTTTACAAATGGTGGTGGTTAAACACGTGGTTGACACTCTCTAGTTTTAGTCAGATTTATGTTACTTTATGTTAAAATAAAAAAGTATACAATATTGATTAAGAATATGAAGTGGTCACATGTGATTTGTTTCTTCAAAAACTGGGGTGGCTGCATGACATTACTTAATTGGTAGTTCTGTTTGAAATAAGGCAAAAGTTAGCGAAATCTGCAACTTGGTAAAGATAAACTCTGATCTTTATACTACTAACTCATCCTGATGCAATTTAATCTTTAGGACAGTAATCTTACAAGAACATCCCTTGCATTTTTCCATTCACGGCGATAAACAGGAAAATCCTTATTGTGCAACAATGTTATTCTCATACAGACTGGCGCGCGAATACAACTGGAATGTGAAGAACAAGGCGTCGAAGGGATACGAAGAGAATTATTATTTCGTCTTCCGAGAGGACGGCGTTCATTACAATGAGCTGGAGACCAGGTAGCTCCTCGTGTGGTTGGTTTGTTGTAGCTCCTCGTGTGGTTGGTTTGTTGTAGCTCCTCGTGTGGTGGGTTTGTTGTAGCTCCTCGTGTGGTTGGTTTGTTGTAGCTCCTCGTGTGGTTGGTTTGTTGTAGCTCCTCGTGTGGTGGGTTTGTTGTAGCTCCTCATGTGGTTGGTTTGTTCATGTTAAAGCATACTTACAACCCGCCAACCTCATTTATGATTGAGGAACACAGCAAGACTGGTTAGATTTGGATTATTTACCATCAGATCAATAATATAATGTGGACTATCCTTAAAAGAACCTAATGCTAGAGGTTTGAAATTCCTGCAGGGAAACAACTTATCCCAAATGACCACATAAAGGACCCAAATCACCCTAAGGGGAAAACGAACCCCTAACCCATCTCAAATAATAAAAAAAATTCCACACAAGGCAAGGGGAACAACCTCCTAACTCAGGGGTGGGCAACTTCTCTAGTCGGCGAGCCAGATGTGTAAAAATGAAGTCCTTGGTGGGCCGGATTATTACATGAATAGTATTCAATACCTTAATTACATATTTATTCACTAATGCTAGGGCCACATTATAGGGTAAGTTTAGATACAGTCTACAGGTCGGTCAAAATCACTTTACAGGCCGGACCCGGCCTGCGGGCCGTATGTTGCCCATGCTTGCCCTCACTTACCCCAAATAATCCCCAGAGTGAGGTTAAGCAAGCGAAGAGCAAAGGGTGGTGCCGGGGTGCAGGCGGCCACTGATGCTGTGCTCGCTGTGAGGCATCGGATGTTGAATGACCAGGAACGAGCTGCTCAGGAGATGAGGAGAGTTCAACTCGAACCTCTCGAAGTTGAAGAGGAGGAGGAGGAGGGAGAGAAGAGTGGGGAGGAGGAGGAGAAAAGTGGGGATGAGGGAGAAGCAATGGACGATATGGGAGAGGATGAGGTATTTCTATGTCAACTTGTTTGGATCCCAATGTCCCTTTACATGGCTCCCAACGCCGTTGTATAAGTCCCAAGTGCCCCTTGTATTTTGGTTCTCCAATGACTCTTTAGGTGGCTTTTGCTTCTTGTATGGTCCCAAAGCCTTTGTATGGGCCCCCAATGTCTTATAAGGGTCTCCAATGGCTGTTGTATGGGTCAAAACTCTAAGTTAATTTAAAGTTTGAAATAAAATAAATTTATTCCAGGATGATGAGGTGGCTCCCTCTGGTGATGAGAATGACGAGAACACCGAGGAGAAAGAATCTTCCGGTAAGATTTCTATGTGGTTCACGTATAACAGTTATCAACCCTACATGCACTGCCAGAGAACGGTCTGAATGGTTAACGCGACCGATTCATCTACCAATTCCATATATAAAAAAATGGACTCTCCTGGGATCAAAACAGAGCCCGGTAAAAAAAAACACGCACTGCCATAGACCACATATCACCTATAAGACCCCTTTGGCTTGACCATATTTAGTGGGTTAATGGTTTGGTGTGGTGCCTTTCAGCCGAAACAGCTTCGGAAACTGGTCGGTTGTGTCCTTGAACAATGCACTTAACGGACATTGCATGAACTCAGTGGAATGATGGGTTCTTGATGGAACTTTTCAACTGTACACAACACACTGCAATAGCTCCAGTAATCTGACACTGGGCACGAGATGATCTGACGATTGCTTGTGTAATAACGCCCCTTGCATTTTCCCATTCAAGGGATAAACATGAATATTCTCCTTTCTCTAACCCACATACATCTCTCCTTTATTAAATTGGCTTTAGATTAATTTTGGTATCTTTTGGAATTTTAAAGATAGGATAGACGTTACCACACAGTCATGGAGGGACAGGTCTTTTCTGGCCTAAATTCCTAATAATAATGAACCACACATGCAATCGTCAGATTACCTTAGTCATACTACCAGAGCTATTACAGTGTTTAGTCGCTTGTTATAGTAAAACCCATTAATATAGTGGGTTCCGACGATGTCTGGCCCAAACACACAACCGTCAATCCAGTGGCTAGTTTCAAACCCACAGCCATTTAGTTGGTAATTCAAAATTGGGATGTAAGATAACCGCTCAGACAATATTAACCCCGTCGCATCCTTTGGAATTTTAAAGATACGATAGGCGTTACCACAAGGGCATAAAGTAATAGGTCTTTTCTGGCCTAAATTCCTGGTCTTGGGCTACTGTGTACACTCTCATACCAATAACCAACGGAGATGTGTAAGCTAGCTTCTCAGACAATATTAACCCCGTCGCAATTATCCAGAAGAGGGCGATCAATCTGACGTTGCGTCATCCGACTCCGACCACAAGGAGGAGGAAGAGATCTTTGGATCCTCGGATGATGAACAATGACCTTTATTACATCATCAATGATGTCATCAATCATTTTCATACTTTATATCGAATAAACTTTGTAAATTTGAGGGTTTTTTTAAAGTTTGTGTTTCATGTCTGCTCAAAGAGTCTGACCCGTGTGTTAACCCCCTTGGTTTTCCCATTTACGGGGATAAACATGAATATCCTATCCTCTGCTTAAAGTTAAAGTTTAAGAGTGTTTCATGTATGTCAGGTCAGCTAAAAGAGTCGGTATCATCGCTACAGATAGTTTATTCCCAAAACTCGAACTAGGGATAGAAGCACAGTAATAAACACAGCAATTTAGAAAAACATACCCCGAAAATGGAATAAAACTCTGAATACTAAATGTTAAAAACTTGATTTTGGAACAAATGCGTAAAACAACATAATTTACTGAGTGCTACACAAAATGGTTACAGTTGCACACATGTACACGAGGAAGTGATAGTTCGAATAAATATGCACCAACAAATACAAGACAATATCTTACTAGCGCCAAGAAATGTAAGTCTGAGGGTTCTTGATTCGATATCTATGGAGAGCACTACACATGGATTAATGGATAATTTTAAGTTGTGATAACTCGGTTTTCTCGTAGCATCTATGATGGGGTCATTTGGATTGTTCGTTTTTATATTTAAATCGGTATATAAAACTCGTTTTTTTTTTATCAGGTGTAGTTTCGAACCCATGATGGGCTCGTCCCAAAGACCTTTTTTTATGTGATTTGGTATATGTATTGTTCGTGTTAACCATTCGGCCACATGACTGAAATAATTAACTAAGATAATATATATTTTTTACTGGGCTTAGGTTCAAACCCATGATGGGCTTGTCCCTAATACCGTTTTATATACAGTTGACCTATGTTTCGGCCGCGTTAACCATTCGGCCACACGACTGTAAAACTCGGGAGTTTTGAATACGAGGTGTTCGGATAACACCTGTTGCCCCTGGTGAAAAAAAAATGGGGATTTAAAATGCATGACCTTACAAGGTCATTAGGGGTCAAATTTCATGAAATGACATTTTTAAAGACACATATACATGACACACAGTTGATCGGTTGGACCAAAATAAGAGAAAGGTTAGAGTACCAACATAAATAGCGAAAATAAGTTATCAGTGCAATTCACCTAAAATAAATAAAATATTTAAAAGCTTTACATTTCATGGTCGTTGTAAAATATAAAAAAATAGCGCCTTTCACCCAGGATTGTCTGCTGGTGGGTGAGATACTCCGAAGTGTCTGCTGGCGGGCGAGGTGTCTGCTGCTAGCAGGCGAGAGAGATAGTTAAAAAAGTTGTGAATCTATAGGAGTTGGAGTGAGCGAGAGAGATAGTTAAAAAAGTTGTGAATCTAGGAGTTGGAGAGAGCGAGAGAGATAGTTAAAAAAGTTGTGAATCTAGGAGTTGGAGAGAGCGAGAGAGATAGTTAAAAAAGTTGTGAATCTAGGAGTTGGAGAGAGCGAGAGAGATAGTTAAAAAATTTGTGAATTTAGGGAGTTGGAGTGATTGTGTATACTGTGTGGGTGGCAGTATTGTTGTGTATAATGAGCATTGTTCGTTCATAGTTCACTCTTATAATCTCACGGTGGAGTTGTATCGCAGTCGTGGCAACTTGACGTGGTCACGATGTCATGTTCAAAACCGTGCTTGAAAGAGCCGTGACATTAGGTGCAAGGGTTGAGTTGACGGTTGCCACGGAAGGAAGCCACGACGGGTGTGTGACGAAGACACTAAACGCCGGACCTCCGAACGCGTTGACGGAGAAAAGAGCGAAGAAAATCCCGCAAATATTCATCATGAAACCAGCTTTTATCTGGAAAGGATTAGGATAAGATAGGATATTCATGTTTATCCCTGTGAATGGGAAAACCAAGGGGGCTCACACACGGGCAAACGTCATATGACCTCGCGCCCATCGTCGGGTTACCAGAGCTATTGTAGTGTGTTGTATATGATAGACACGTTCCTTCAACTTGGTAGAACCCACTAATCCAGGGATGTCCAACCTTTTATTGTAATGGGCCGCATTGTCACTTAAAATAATTCAATGGGCCGCAGAACCCATTAAATTTCAATAAAAATGGCAGGGTTTGAATTAATGGTTTTGAAATGATTTGCGAAATGCGCGGATAAGGAGCGCGCGAAAAAAAATTTGGTTATGATAAATTGCCTTAAAAAAGTTTTTTATTTCATAAAGGAGACAGTACCGTTATTTAATAGTAATGATAAATTGCAATAAACGTAATTTCAGAAGGGGTGTGTCTCATCTCTGCCAATCATAAATAAAGGAATCGAGGTATATTAACGCATAATGGCTATTGTTGCATTGTGATAGTAATGCTTATTATGCGCCAATAATGCAAAGTAAATCCAAGGTAAATAAAAAATATAATGTTAAATGCAAACGATGTTATATTAACGTGTTGAGGATTTATTATTAAAAGTGCGCGAAATCAGTAACGGTAATTTATATTTTTGCGATTTTGTTAAGTTTTGTAATTCGCGAACTTTAGAAAACGGTTCGCGATCACTTAATTCCAACCCTGAATGGATACATAAAGAAACAGTTAAAAGCCATTAATTTCATCTTTGAAAAAGGGAACAAATAACACACATATAGAAAGAACCAAAAACTTATTTCTGCAATACAAAGTCAATGAGATAAGTGTTTTTCGTCAGTCTGTTTCTTTCTGCAGTTTTGATGTTTACTGCGTCTCTAAAAGCTGACTAATACATTTTAATCAGGCCAAAATTTAAATTTCAAAATACTATTTGGAGTAAAAATGACTAGCGGGCCGCAGAAAAATCTCAGGTAGGCCGCACTGCGGCCCGCGGGCCGCAGGTTGGACATCCCTGCACTAATCCGTCAGATTTAGGCAATGTCCGTAAAGTGCCTTGCCCAAGGACACAACCAACTAGCAAGCGACTAGTTTCGCACCTACAACCTTTCAATTGAAAGGCGAAACACTTAACCGCTAGGAAACGGAATATATTAATATTCTATAACAACCAAAAAACTTTAACCCTTAAGCATAACACTATTTATTTTGAGATGTTTTTAAAGTCTTTTTTTAACTGTCTGAATTTTATTTGGCCCAAGTTTATAGGGGAATTCCCCTCCTCTTTTCCACAAGTTTGAACTAAAATTGATTACATTGGGTTTAATTGCAATTTTTAACCCATTCTGCCCCAAAATCTCGGTCTTGCTTTATAATTCTTTTTTAAGATTAGTTAGTCGATATTTTAGATTCTAATTTCTTGATTTTAGAAATCAAACTGATTTGGATATTGTAATTTTTTATCTATTTCAAAGCAGTTTGAATTTTTAGATTTCAAAAATATTAAAACTGTTCGTATAAGAATCTTCACAATATCAATAAAACAAAAAATATTTACCAATTTAATTTCTAAATCTTACGTTTTATGTAATGTCAGAAAAGGTTCATTTTGAGTTAAATTATGCCGGATAAAAATTTTTACCCGTAAATGATTAAAATCAACTCCTACAATGTCCAGTTCCACTGCGACTTACCATGTCGCTCATTGAGAGGTATCCGTAGGAATACGCGATGGCGTTCGGAGGGGTGGATACTGGGAGCATGAATGCGTACGATGTTATCACTGTGGCTGGGAGCATCAGGTAGAGGGGGTTCACCCCAAGGGTTTGCGCCTGCGAGGGTGAGGGGGGGTTATTTCCTGTGTTCGCAGTCGAGGTGTTGGAACTATTACAGTGTGCGGATCAGACATGACTTTTAATTTGGACTACTCATTAGATACTGCTGGATTGAAGTAAAGTGGCTTGCTCAGGTGCACAGTAATACACCTCATGCTCACAGTTAAGTTGCTGGAACTATTACAGTGCGCGGATCAAACATGAATTTTAATTTGGGCGACTCATTAGATACCGCTGGGTTAAAGCAACGTAAAGTGGCTTGCCCAGATGTACAGTAATACACCTCATGCCCACAGTCGGGCACAGTAATACACCTCATGCCCACAGTCGGGCACAGTAATACACTTCATGTCCACAGTCGGGCACAGTAATACACTTCATGCCCACAGTCGAGCCTAGTAATACTCCTCATGTCCACAGTCGAGCCTAGTAATACTCCTAATGTCCACAGTTGAGCACAGTAATACACCTCATGCCCACAGTCGAGCACAGTAATACATCTCATGCACACAGTCGGGCACAGTAATACATCTCATGCACACAGTCGGGCACAGTAATACACCCATGTCCACAGTCGGGCACAGTAATACATCTCATGCTCACAGTTAAGTTGCTGGAGGTATTACAGTGTATGTGTGGATGGTTGGTTCATTTATATCCTCATGAATGAGAAGTCATGCTTTATCCACAGATATCGTGGGACACTTCATGCCCGCAGTCGAGTTGCTGGAGCTATAACAGTGTGTGAATTATCAGACATGATTTTCAATTCTGAAGACACATTAGATACCACTGGGTTGGCATAAAGTGAAACCCTCAAATAAACTTACCAACTCGGCTAATATGGGAAGGAACACGGTAGCAGTTGCAGTGTTGCTGGTACACTGGGTGAGCGCACATATCACCACACAGCAGATGAGGTTGGCCCAAAATGGGGGAATCCCGTTAAGGGGTTCCATCTGTTGTCCAATCCAACTGGACAGTCCTGATTCCTATATAGATAAATCGGGTTATTCAATGGCTAATATAGGAAAAATATAA
>CH002659.1:167597-192784 GCA_000149265.1 Ciona savignyi | reverse complement strand
CTATAGATCCAAACTGACAAATGCTATTCAAAGGAATAGGATTGTAAGATTACACTATGGTGTTACAATGGTTCCTGTTACAAAGACTTACATTCTATAAAATATAATTGTTTGAAAGAAAGAACTAAAACTGTTAATTAATCAATTACAAAAATTCAATATGCTGCTAATTTTTTACTGTTTGTTAACAATGGCCTTTGTAATACACGTTAATCAGTAGATTATGTTGTCCTAACAATCTATTTGCCAGAGCTGTTGAAGTGTGATTTTGGGCATTTTTTTGGGTCATTTAAACTCACTCAAGGCTCTTATCACAGGTTAACTTGTGATTAGCGAGTATATAAGTATTTTACCCAAACAAATACAGTTTTAAAGAACAGTTTCATGTTAAATATTTTTTATATACATCATTGTATTTTATTTCATTAGTGGGGCAATGTAGGGGGTTGGACACACCCACCCCACACTCTAGCTCAAACGCCCTAGTAGAGTTACCTTTGACCTACATCACATAAATTGAAATCACTTAATGCAATTTTATCGTTGCCCAGTGATTAAGTGTTGTAGTGATAATATTGTATTACAGTTCCAACATTCCATACATAATACTTGCGGTTGTAAACACACATTTTACTCTCAACCACAAACTGTTCTGGTAAACGGAAATCCTGGTTTCAAATTTCAAACAAAAACCAAGAATGAGTCACTATGATGTCATAAAAGAACAGGCGCCTAATTGGTTAAATAAATGGGCGGTTACTAGAGGTTACTATTTCGAAAGATTATTTACTCGACCAATATAAGTCAGTATTCCACAAGGTGCTTTCCATGTATAAGTGTCTATCAATATATTTATCATAAATAAATATTTGATCAATTTATATTTGGTTGAATAAGACTGATAGTTGTACAAAAATTAAAGGTTTATCTACCAAAGCACACTGTTAAAGCTAAAACGGTAACATTTTAGGAAATATCCTTATCAAATAAACCACACTGTAATAGCTTTAACAAATGAACTGTAGTGGCCAGTTATATGACGATAACAGTAATAAATCCAAAAGAGATTTCCACCACTGGTTATCCTATGAAAACATAAGCTGACACTCAAACTAAAATTTTAATTGAACAAATTTTTAACTGAACTAAAATTTTAATAACCTTATATAGAAACTAAAATTGTAATGTTTTAATTGAAACACCTCAATTGAAACACCTCAGTTTTGATACCCTTGTGTAACATGTAAACAGTGATTGAATTGGCATTGGTGAAGTGAGGTAAGTGATTGAATTGGATTAAAGTAAGGTTCTGTAAGATGAAGCAGGTTTCCATGCCAACTGTTTCATAATGTTTTAATTGAAACACCTCAATCACCCAACTCACCATCGCGGTTTGGCTCCAACGAAAGTGAGAACTTTAAGTGCAATCCTCTTGTGTAGGTTCCAATGTTCCACGGCCACCGCTACCGTCAGTCCACCCAGAAATAAAACGTTCACGTCTTTGAGATATTGCATGCTTACCTGTGGGTGTGTGGATTATCATGGGTAACATATGGGGATCAGCAATGGTGGTAGCGCTTAAGTGTTAGGGACGAGTTATGAAAATACTGGTGGGATGAGATATTTATATAAGTTTGTGGGGTAAGTATTGTGGAGAAAGTGTAAGGGGTAAATTTCGGGAATAAGTTTTGGGGGGTAAGTTATGGCGATATGTTATTGTAGGGCAAATATTGGGGAGTAAATATTAATATAAGTTTTACGAGTAAGTTAGGCTAAACAAACTCAGGATAATGTACAAATACTCTCATTGATGATGCGAAAATAACCGGAATGATAAAATTTACCTTTGATGCTGGCAGTACGCCAAGGAAGGGGTAAAATACAAGTGGCAACAACGCAGTGACGGCCAACGGAACAACTTCTGTCACCCAATAGACAGCCATCACTAATATTGTGTACGCACATGCCATTTCCTAGAGGTGGATTCCGTTAATATCTTACTTATACGATCAAGTTGATGGAGCTAAAATTATCATACATGACTTTTAACTTCGACAACTCATTAGATGCCACTGGGTTTGAGCAATGTTATTACACATTTGTCATTCCACCTAACCGGCATAACATATGGTTCAACTGTTGTTCAGTAAAAACCCATTGATCCATTGGGTTTTGGCTAAGACCACTAAGTGCCTTGCTTACACAGTAGTACACAACTTACAATCCAGTGGATGATTTAAATTTCACAACCTTTCGGGTGATATGATACCGGACCTGTATCAGCTAAATTGATGGTCACTGATTTATGTTAAGCATATAATTTATTACCGTTATCTCAATAAAAAATAAGAAAACGAACTCACAGTATAAAGATGCGGAGGCGGAAATATCATCAGAGGAAGAAATATAATCGGGGTGACAATTAAAATTATCGTCGAGCGAAACTTGATCAAATCTTTCAAGATCCCCATTTTGTGTATGGCTTAATGGTGAGGCAGTGTGTAAATTCACAGTGAGTAGTTATACAACCGAGTACCTAATATCCGGTGATCTAAACGCTGTGAAAGTTGTTTACTTAATGGTCAAACAATCTTAAAATTTTATATTTTTTACTACATGCCCTGTTTTGTGAGTAAGAGTTAAAAGGCTCGACTTCTAAATAATTTTACATAAAGTCAATTTTTTAATTTTTGATGAATGGAAAAATTAAAACTGGATTGATTAATTTTCGTTTTATTTATACATTCTTTCTAAATAAACTGATGGTGATTGTTAAAACGTTTAATTAAGAATTTAACACGAGTTGTGGTGGGAATATTACTCAAAACTCGTACTGGTATTTTTGCCGTACATTAACCTTTATATAATGACGCCGAAATTGGCTACTAAACTAACCGGATTTATTTGCTATATAAACACGCTAACCTTGATAAGTTAACGATGTGTTTACCTATGCCTGGGTTTGTACATAACTATCAAGATTTGTTTAACTTAGCTTCTGCATTGTTTAGCTACCACGCATTTAAACAACTGACACTGAAGTACTGTCTACTTCAACTCTGTTCAACTGTTGTAAACTATATGAGGCTTTGACAGCTGTTTTAAAACGGGTTGAGGACTTTGAGGTGAACAACGTGTTAATGGGTGTGTATGTATCCCCATCCAGTGGTAGGATTTATTTTGAACTTTTACCGGTAGGTGGATAGGACGGATAGTATGTTCATGTTTATCCCCGTGAATGGAAAAATCAAGGAGTTAACATACTGGCAATCGTCAGATCACCTTGCGCCCACTGTTGGGTTACCGGAGCTATTTCCTATTGCAGTGTGTTTTGTATGATAGACATGCTCCTTCAATTTGGTAGAACCCACTAATCCGCTGGATTTAGGCAATGTGCGTTAAGTGCCTTGCCCAAGGACACAGCCTACTAGTTAGCGACCAGTTTCGAACCCGCAACCTTTCGTTTATAAGCGGTTGGAATTAAAGCACAAACTAGTAGATTCATAATTTCTTTATCAGTTCCTTGTGAAACGATTAATTTGTATTAATATTTTTTTACCGAGCTAAGTTTCGAATCGATGATAACCTCGTCATTAGAATCATTTTTTAAGTTCAAAGAAATTAAGTCATGTTTTATTCATGTTTCATCCCAGACGAGTGAATGAAAAACGCAATGTACGTTATAACACGGTCAATTTTCATAATAGTTCGGGCCTATTTTGGATTACCGCAGTGTGTTGTTTATTATCGGCGCGTTTTGCAGTGTGTTGTTTATAACGTTTCTTCAGTTAAATAGAACCCATTAATCCACTGGACCAAGCAAGGAAGTGCCTTACCTAAGAACGCAAACGACCAACCAGCGAACCAGTGTCTCAAGCCTTAAACTCTTCCGCAGAAAGACGAAGCACTAAACCACCAAGCTATTAACCCACTATTTTCCGTATAATGTTTCACGGCTTCGAGATCGAGTTGACTAAAATCACGCTTGTTCATGTTAAACTAAATTAACAATTTAATTAACAAATGACAGGCATATAACCTATCCCTACGTTTTTGAATTGGTGACCGCTTTTGCTATATTTAACATTTATACTTTCAGCGCGATTTAATGAATGTTTGTTTTAGCGATTATTTTAGTCAATGTGTCATAATTTCATTTACTTTTTTTACTGAGCCAAGTTTTGAACCCAAGATGAGCTCGTGGACCGTTTTGGTGTAGAATTGACCATTCGGCTACACGACCGTACTTGATTTCATTTACTTGCTGTTTGTTAATAGGGGAAAACTGAATAAATGTATCTGCACATTAAACATTCATGGTCCCTATTGTGGCCATGCTATACATTATTGTCCCCGGGTTTTGAGAACTGACTATTTGATTTATTGCGTAAAAGATTATTATGTATGTAAGGGGTGTCTAGGTCCAAAGGTTAGTGCAAAATTATTTACATAAGATTAGTTCACAGATCCAACTTTAAATGTGGGTAGCGACCACGTCTAATTTTACCGAAACTGGATAATTGATTGGTTTTTAGACGTGTTCTAACGACTGTCGTTTTGCCGTTTTCCAATTTTTTTAACAAAGGTCCTGCTTCATGTTTTCATCGTGGAAACAAAAACTAAACTAAACTAATTTTAGTTATTGAATTATTCTTTGGCTTTCTATTTGTGGATTATGAGCTACGACCTTTTACAGGGACCACTTTGCGATGGAGAGATATGGAAACAGTACCCTGATCTCTGTTACGTCATATAACCTTGTTACGTCACCGGGAAAACCACGTATATACAAACCAGCCAATCACGCGTGGGGTAGTTTATTGGAACATCAGTGAAAAATAAAAACAAAAAAATAGAAAAATCAAACACAATTCACACCTCATAACCACTATCTAGCGCACAAGAGCACTTCTCAATAACCATATTAGGAAATTCCGAAACTTCAACTTGAACGACGCCGCCTTTTTTGACTAAATACATGATCGGTAAGGAGTTAGTTTCTGAAGCGCTGCAAGACCTCGGGGCTCCTTTGCTGTTTCTGCGGCGATCGGAGCGACATCCTCCGGCGCAATGGTACGCATTGAACCCGGCCGGTTCAAGAATCCAATGTTTCGACCACTTCGTTTCACGGAAATTGACGAATCGATTTTCGCGGCAACATTTGTGTTGGCGATTATGACGTGATGAGGAACAATCACTCGTTCTAAAATGGAAAAAACAATAGTTAATTTTATGTTAATGCGGTTACTTTTATAACGAAAACCAAAAACTATAAATTTTTAATTTTAATAAAAACTTCAAACTTTTAAACTTAAAATTATAAAAAGTTAATGACACAAATCTTAATCCAAATTAAAGGTATTCGTTTTATTTGTCTACCGAGCTAAGTTTCGAATCCTTTGGGCTCGTCCCCAATAACTTTTTTTGTATAGAATTCTATATATGTATCGATCGCGATAACGATTCGGGCACAACACAGTAAAATGTGTGTTTAATTAAATATATGCTGATATATCTGAAATTTAGAATAAATAAATGCTCAAATCGTTATTTTTATTATCAACTTATGTCTATACTTATTTTAAAATATTAAAAAAAAAGATTTTAAAAATTTAAAATATTTTTTAAACACTTTTAAATAACGAAGAATAAAAACTTTTCAATAACGCAAACCAACCTGGCTGGTTCCTTCACGTTTGTGTACACGACCAGTTCCGGCCGTCTTGGTGAGTCTAGCGCCACCCTCTGACCGGTAAATCTGATCAAACGTGCTAATTCGGCCGCCGCTCGACCGGGACTCGAACTCTGCACCTTCAGCTCCAGTGTGATCGTCATATACCTCACCGGATGTCGACGCCATTTCCGGATCGCGGAGGTGACGTCAAAAGTATGCCAACCGGAACCGTTTACTAGGATCAGTCTGTGAAAGAATTAATTAATAATTAAGATTATAAAGATTAATAAAAATTAAAGAAAACAATTAAAAATTAGGATAATAATAATTGATTGGAATTAAATTGATTTTTGAACACATTACTCGTAACGAAAAGCGGTTTTTAAATAGAAATTGGTTGGATAGGTCCAGTTAACAATTCAACCACATGACCTTTTATAATTATTATTATTCTTTCTATAATTAATGTTTACTTTATTTTATTTTTAACCGAGCCAAGTTTCGAACCCATGATGGGCTGGGCACCAAGACCGTTTTGTATGAAATTCGGTATATGTATCGGTCGTGCAAACCATTTGGCCAGACAAATATACACATTGTTTATTTATTTTATTGTTTATTTATTTTATTTTTTACCGGGCTAAGTTTCAAAACAATTATTGTTATTTTTTTTATTTTTCTTTTGAGCCAAGTTTCGAACCTATGACGGGCTCGTCACTAGTGACTATATCGGTTGCGTTAACCATTGGGCCACACGACCGTACAACATTTATAGTTATATTCACCTTGAATCAACTAGTTCTGTAACAGCGCCACCATCCGGAAGTGGAAGCGACAGATGAATCGAGACCCGAGCGTTTCGTATAACTTGTGTCCGCCCTCTTGCGGATGAAAGTTGTACATCATTCCAGTTACCAGATGGCGTTCTCATTCGGGAGAGAATCCGGTTATGGTTGGGTAGTTTTTTGAACAATCGAAGTTCAGCCATAGAGATCATATAATTATCGGGGAGTCTTCCTTCCATGTCGAATTTCAATTCTTCGCGAAAAGTATCAGAATAAATGACGTCACCTTCAATACCTGCGGAATAATACCTTTTACTACGACGTAACACATTTTTTCTATGACGTAACACATTTTACTATGACGTAACACATTTTTTACCATGACGTAACACATTTTTACTATGACGAAACATAATAATAGTGATTCTTAATCAATAAAAATAGAACGGTAAATCACACATTTAACAACTCGGGTTGAAAAACCCGTTATTAAATAATTGCTCACGTGTCCATATGCTTGGAAATAAGTTTGAAATAAAATAAACAAAATGTTTAGACGAAGATAAATGAAAGGAAACCAGGTGAAAGTTAGAAAGTGTTAAACGATTAGATGTACCCGCGTATCTATTGTCGCGTAACAATCAACCACTATCTAACTATTATTTTCTAACAATAGCAGATAATCGTTCTATTGTTTTGTTACAATTGATATTCGCGATTAACAAGTACAATTTGACGCGAATTGAATCGGTTGTCTTTAGAGCGTTTATTTCATTGTTTCGTGAACGTGCGGACAATGAATCCATTGTTTTTCGTTGTGACATCACGCGGTCGATTGTCCGGTAATAATTAGAGAGTTGTTAGACCATTATGACGCAATACACATGAAAGTCGAGACGATAAAACTTGTGGATTAACTTCGTCTAGACGCCTTACGTCGTGCCTACGTCATAAAGCGTCCACAAACGGCGAATATACATTTCAAGTCGAAAGTTTGGCTTTGTTTTTAACCCACTTAATATGTCCAAGAAAAACCTAAAAATGTCTAAGAAAAACTTAAAATGTCTAAACACGCTTAAAAATGTTTTAAAACTAAATTTAAAACCATATCGTCAAAGCAGAAAACTTTTTTTATATAACTTCATGTAAACCTAGGCGTGTAAACGGAATATATGTTTGCTTTAAGTGTTGCTTTAATTAAAGTTAGATTTATATATATCAAAAATCACATTAGAAATCCATTTAACAAAATGTTTTCGATAAAAAAATATTAAGTTTTATTAAATTATCCTGACAATATGAATTAGATCAACTATTTAAACGCGGTATAAAGAGAAAGAAACAACAACTAGCGTTATATAACGTTTAGGCAAAAATATTTTTAAATGATAAATTGTTATCTATTATAAAATAAAAGATATTATGTTCAATCGAAGTATCCTAAAATCTAAAATTTTATCTAAATTTTTAATCGACTATTTTAACGGGACTTAAAGAGAAAGTAACACAAGACTATAGCGAGCGCAATAAAATTGTTGGGACCAAAATGTTAAATTTCAACTCACCGGTCTTTTTGTGCACAGAACGAAATAAATCTTGCAAGGAACTCGATCTTCGGTTTCTTTCCAATTTTGTCATTTTTTCCACCATTCTTTCGTATTTCCTTCTTGTTTCGTCCGGTATCACCACGTTCCTAACTTCGTTGTGGGTGAATCGTGGTACTTCCCCTAACCCCAGGTGGGTCAGAATTCCATCTTGAATGACGTTGGATGCTTGTGACGTCATAACCAATGCGAGGAACACGATAATGATCATTGTTCTGAATGAATCGAATTCTTCACAAACGCTTATATATCCGCGCACTTCCTGTCTGATGACGTCAAGTCCCGTAACTGTGATGTCACACTGAGATAAACGATGTCTGGAAGTGTTCCAGCTGAGAAGTCGCGCGAGTTGTGAAGTCTGCAGCGAAACAGCGGGGTTTATATACCGCTCGCTTATCGCGTCACAATAACAATTGTTTGAAGCAGCCAGACGAAAGTCGGTATTGCGGTGGTGGGCTAGTGGAAATGGGGGACATCAAAACTAGACTTTTATCTTTGAAGAATGAAGATAAAGACGCAAGAGAGGCAATTAATGATTACTTGTGCACTGCACTTAAAAACAAACAAAAAGATCCCCGAATTGAAGTGAAATTAAGTTTTGAAACATTGAAAGTTGTTTGAAGGATTAGAGAAGAATTCGAATCGTGATTTCAATAAAATCGTTTAAAAATTGAAGATTGGAAACATACGGAAATAATATAACATACCTGTGCGGGAAACTAAATAAAGAAAAATAATTTAAATAATATTTTAATAAATAAATTTGTAAGTTGTGTTTAAAGAATTTTTGCTAGGTTTGACAATTGTTCGATATTTTATTCAAATCCTTGACTTTTAGATAATCGATTCGACTTATGCTGTTATTTCTTGACGCGTCTGTTGATGACGTTTCTTCTTCTATGGTGCAACATCTGGCGGACGGTGGAAAAATGATTTGTCGCCACTGGCGAAAAAATCCAACTGAACAGAATAGATTAACCAGCAGATTTACACCATAAAGAACGGTTGCCAATTTATTCTCGCTGTTTAACAAAGTTGCAGTTAGTATGGTAGCGGCCATGTTCGCGCAAACGCACACTGAAGTAAGAACGACGCAGCGACGAATCAACTGCGGGAGTCGACGCTCGTTTTTCCCGCGACCGAGCTTTGAATTCCCAATCGATCCGTGACGCTTAAAACTGTTTTGAAACTCCTTTCTTAAACTTCGTGGCGTCATATTTGATGATGTCATCGCCTGATCTTGACCGCTGTGGTGCAGAACGTGATTCGTTTCGACTCTATGACGCAATAACGGATAAACAAACAACGCGAGAAGACAAATGTGAATTAAAGCGCTAGCAACCGCGCTGAGCACGATTTGGCATTGGTTCAACCATTGCTCTTGTTCGTAACAAACGCTTGGCGGTTTCGATTTCACCTGAAAATTCGCGCCAATCAGGGTAAAAACAGCTTGAACCAGGAAACACATCACCAGCAAAACTAGAACGCTCCACGAGCAAAAACGAAACTTCCGGTTGTATAAGTTCTCCATGGAGGGATTTGCGTAAAACATCTTCTGTCTCAGCCAGAGAAAGCCGTACAAGGTGTAGAGTACCACACTGTACGATACCTTCTGGGCTACCACCAGTATTATGCAGATTTGGTCGGATTGAGGGTGTCTCGAATACAAGATGGCCGCCACCGCAATGCTGAAGTATATCACTCCTATTGCGGCGGAAAAGGTGAGAAGGTATCTGCATGGAAGCTTGGTTAGATTCGGGTGGTTGTTACTGTGCACATGAGCAAGCCACTTCATATTGATTCTACATATAAATTAAAAGTTATGTATGGTTATCCATACACTGTAATAGCTCCAACAACTCGACTGTGGACATTAGGTGTATAACTGGGCACCTGAGCAAGCCACTTTACATTGGCCCAACCCAATGGTTTCTGATAAGTCGTCCAAATTGAAAGTTATGTCTGATTATCTACACATTGTAATACCCCTGCAACTCGACTGTGGAGATTAGGTGTATCAACTGTGCACCTGAGCAACCACTTTATATTGCTACAAACCAATGGTTTCTAATAAGTTGTCCAAATTGAAAGTTATGTCTGATTATCTACACATTGTAATACCCCTGCAACTCGACTGTGGAGATTAGGTGTATCAACTGTGCACCTGAGCAACCACTTTATATTGCTACAAACCAATGGTTTCTAACAAGTCGTCCAAATTGAAAGTCATGTCTAATTATCCACACAATGTAATACCTTTACCAATTTGACTATGGGCAAGTTGTGTATTACTGTCCACGCACCTGAGCAAACCACTTTACAATGGTTTAACCCAGTGGTATCTAAGGTATGAATATAGCTCAGTAGGTTAGAGTTTTTTTACAGTCAAAGGGTTGTGGGATCAAAATTGCTGGTCCGCGAATTGGACAGTCGTGTATTTGACAATGCACTAAAAACTCATTGAATAAACCAAGTAAAGAACAAAAACAGTAAAAGCGGTTGTGCGATCTGGATATAGTACCTAATACATAAATGGCAAATACGACTAACCAAAAAATACGAAAAAAGATAAAAATTTGGTTTATTTATAGTTTAGTCTGCCGTTTATAGTTTAGTTGTTTGTTCGTTTAGCTTAGTAGGTTGGAGCGTAGGTCATCAGTCGAAAGGTTATTGGACCTTAATCAGCCGCTATATTTGTCTTTAATTTGAGAAAGGAACTTAAGAATTCGACTAAAACAGGAAGATTAATGTATTGAACTAAATCGGTAAAAACGTCTGGACCATTTTAACAAGAAATAAAACAGCCTTGGTTATGATTGTCGCACAATTTGCACAAACTTAATCATATTGTACAACACACCAAATAACACTTACGCAAGAATATAAAATATTATAATAATCAAACCGCAATAGCTCCGGTTTTTTTTCATCGGGCTAGGTTATGATCCCTTCTTTGGAACGACATCAAGAACGTTTTATATGGAATTATAAATCAGTCGCGTCAACCATTCGACCACACGACCGCCCAACCTGTTGGCGAGCACGAGGTAATCTGACATCAAAGTACCCCCTGCGTTTTCCTACTCGCTATGATAAACATAAGTTATATCAGATACTTTTAAATTACCAAGGCAATGTTTCATTTTTTGTTAGCCTTTTCCAAAAACACTGATAAAAACAGTAAAAAATACATTTTCTATTTTTCCGTTGTCATTTCACAATGATAATAAGTTTAGATAACAGCGTAGCTTTACCTTAATCTTTTCGCTTTTTTCTGTATTCCTCCCAAAGTTTTGGTGATGACGTTGCACTCGTAATATACCAGCACGACACATATATAAAGCCCGAGAAAAGATTGGACAATCACGACAATGAGCATTATTTCGCCAATATTCGAATCCTGTATAGCGTCACTAGTATCATTACTGTTATTGTAACCCATACCAGGTTAAAGCTGGGATATAGGAACACAGCAAATTAGAATTTAAATCACTAAAGGAGATATTTCAAATTTGGGGTAAATTGAACTTTAATTGAACGAATCAAATTTAGGGTAAATTGAACTTTACATGAGTATGTAGATTGTATAACCTTATTTAGGCAACAACTGTAAAAGTATACTAAGTATGCATATTAAGTATATACTCGTATCAAAATATCCCGTTAGCAAAATTTATCAGCTCTAAGCCGTAAGTATTCATTCCTATGGAAACAATCTGTCTCCCAAATAATCAAACAATATGTCTAATATTTCACATATAACCTCAATTGAACCACTTATTCCAATAGTAACAATCTACCTCCTTCCAAATTCCATCAAAATCCTTTGACAACTTCCCGAGTTATCAAACCAAATGTCTACTATTTCCTCGCTTTTTCCTAAATTAATTTACTAGTACCCACTACCCATGAACACAATCTAACCTTTCACCAAATCAAAGTAATTTGCCAACCTTTCTCCTAACACCATAACTCCTATTCTGTACATGAATATTCCATCTAACTAACCCATATGTACCAACTTAAGTAGTCCTTACACAGCACTGCCTAGCTACCAAATTATCTTCTCCGGACCAAAGTCACAAAGCAAACAATCACCTGATCAATAATTACCTTCCACCACAGTTTGACCCTGCACCCAAGGAAATACAGTACTTTGCACGACAAACTATTACACCCATTCCTTATGGCAAAAACAAAGGAACCAATATATGTTTATGTTAAGGTGCAGAGTGCGTTTTATATTTAACCACACTTGTCAATTTCTAGTGTATATATCAAAGCGTATACCGGCCTTAAATATATAACCTGAATTTTTCATTTTATTTTTGGTCATCGGTTTGTTACGAATTGTCGCTTTTTTATTTGATGTCTTTAATGACACGGCTAACATGGCCATACGACTAATGGCGAAAAGATAGCAACGAATATTTAAGCTGTATTTGTTCTTGGCTAATATAGCTTAATCCAGTCGCCTTATTCTAAATTTTGTTTTGTCCTTGCTTTTAACTCCGAATTTATAAAAATCCCAATTTTATAAGAAATATACACTACTTCCTGTATTTATTATACCTGACACCTCTATTCATAAGCAACAATGCCGCCATTATCACCTCATTACGTCATAGTACGCTAAATTCGATTACAAGATTCTAGATTAGACGTCCATTATTATTATTATTTGTTCCGGAAATTGCGGTTTCCATTATTTACCACAATAAACCGCCCGGTTACTTTAGTGATTACGTAATGATCAAACATAAGTAACCGTTAGTGCAAGATAATGTATACGTGTTTTTATGTTTATATAATGTATTCTGAACTAAAAACTGTTTGTTTTTCGCCAAACTTTAAGTTTCAGTAATTAGCTTTACAATCGTTTGGGTAAATAGCATAATTCTTGTTTCGTTATATTAACCGTATCTCTTAATCAACATTCCATTACATTTGTTTTAATCGATTATTTTTTGGACTGAATTCATTAAATACAAAACCTGTTGAGCTCACTAATAAAGTAAATGAAGTTTTAAATCAATGACACTTGGTAGCGCCTTATTCGAATATAACTTTGTAAGACTGTCCTGCGTTACTAGGCTTGCAATATCTATATGAATAAACACAATACACATCATAAATATCGCAATCAAACGGTTCTTAAAACTGGGCCCCGTCCGTCTAAGTCGACACTACCACAACACAACCCAGTCAGTACAAGAACCAGAGTCTGTAGATAAGATGCCGTGGCTTTATTGGATTCGATTGACACGAAAAACCGATAACTTAGCAGCTCAGCTGCGACCGCAAAGTTTAGAATCCGGGGATTTTATTTTCCTTGTCTCGTTATACGCTGAAAGACCTGCAAAATTAAATACGATCGGATTGATTTGTAGCAAATCGGTTGTGTATTCGGGAAATATTGATTTTTTAAGTTGGGTAAACTCCACTGCGCATGCGCAAAAGTGATGTCATTAATAAATCGTAAGTTGCTGTGCAACCATTTTGTTTATATTTCAGTTGTTCGCCATAAAAACGCCCTTCCCCCGTTGTGCTAAAATATGACATAATGATTTGAATACATTTGTGTATAGTGGTTTAACCGCACTTAATGAAGACATAATAATAGGCCTATCTGTCAATACACATCCGATTTACTTTAAACAACCGCCGATTTCACCATCCGATTCACTTTAAACAACATACTTATTCTCAGTTATTCCACTTTTTCTCTTTCTTATAAAAAAACTAACTTTACTGCCTATCTTGTTTTAAAGGCTGTATTAAGATAAGTAATCTATTAACTAATTTACAAATTGTACCGATTATATTTTTTATTTACCGGTTTAACGAATATTTTTTCTTATGTTATATCACGTGCTTGTAGGTGAAGTGTTTAAATTTTTATATTTTAATTGTTTTCTAGAATTTTTAAATTAAGTTAATATATATTAAGCAGTTTGGGTCATTACCGTAACTAAGAATCATAATGACCTGACCTAAAAACAAAACTGATCAGGAAAATATTCGGGTAAGCATACTACTCCACAATGCGTGTGTTTCGAAAACCGAAGCCAAAGTTGTTAAAGTTCTGCAGATAACATTTCCTTTAGGATGTTTTAATGGCTGCATTATTTTACCACAGTGTTTAATGTGACCGCACCAGTCCCGCTTCTGAGAATATATTTAAATGAATCGCATTAAATTCAAATCTCATGTCTAAATATATATATCTTATTACATAATGTTTAAGTGAGATTTCCTAGAAAATGTAATTAAATTTGCAATTTGTTTTACGGATACCGCGGTTTTGTAGCTGGAATCTAAACGAGGTTATAAGGGTTTTAATTCCGATCGGCCAGCCTTGCTTGTGGGGCGTTGGGACACAAGATATGTTGTATGATCGGAACCCACCGGTCACTTCTATGTTGTGCCCCTGGTATAACAGATCATAAGCCATTTATACCGAATGTTTTGTCCAAATCTGGTAGGACATGTATGTTTGTCGATTGATTGTAAAATCTCTAGCAACTCGATAGTGGGCATGATGTGTCTTACGATGGATAAAGCCTGACTTCCCACCCACAAGGATATAAATGAACCAACCATCCACACTCTGTAATAGCTCCAGCCATTCGACTGTGGGCATGACGTGTCTTACGATACTCGTGGATAAAGCCTAACTTCCCACCCACAAGGATATAAATATACCAACCATCCAAACACTGTAATAACTCCAGCAACTTTACTGTGGACATGGTGTGTCTTAAGACACACGTGGATAAAGCCTGACTTCTCACCCACGAATATATAAACAAGCCAACCATTTATGCACTGCAATACACCCATCAGCAACTAAATGCTACAGCCTTAATAATAACAATAAAAGTTCTTCTGGACAGACATTTTATGACTTTAAACTATAAACTTTCCATTCAACTGGTTGCGAACAATGAGTTGTTATCATTCGCGAATAAAATATTTCTTTGTTCCGTAATACTCGCCTTTATTACACCCCTCTTGTATTAAGGACACTTCAAGCCAGCAAAGCTATAGAAAACAGATTACAGTTTTAGTAATCTGCCTTTATCGTTAGTTTCGAGTGGGTACCAGTAGGACAGCAGATAGATTTAACTTTATTTGGTGCCAAGTTTTAACTGAATAAAGTTTACTTTGTTTAGAGGGCAATGCTATAACATTATGTCAACGGCACTTTGCTTATATGTGTTTTGTAACATAGAAGAAAATACTTTTATAAGTAAGCCATTAAGGTACGCAAATAGGCAAGTAAAACGGATATTAAAACGATGGTATGTTTTATAACGATTTCTGCTTGATTTTAATTGATTGATAGTTAAACAGCAGTTATATCTTGCACAATTGTAAACCCCTAATTAAAATAGTTTTTTTTTACATTTTCAGGATATTTAGTAGTTCTTATTTTAAAGAGCAAATTTAAACACTGTTTTACGCTCACAAGGTAAATATAGGCTATAACTAAAAACTACAAGTGGCTATATTAAGATAAATTGATCATTGAACTATTAGGACTAATTGCAAAATTTAATCTTCTGCTCGTAATTATAGAAGTAATATTATAAAAAGTATAGTCGAAATTTAATCAGACCGATGGATCTTTTTGTGACTTGAGAAGTCTAAACTATAATAATGATTAAAAAAGTCTAAAGTAATGATTACGTCATTCTATGTGACGTATGCACCGATGCAAATACTACCAATTTCGGATTTGTTCCCTGCGTTGATAATAAAACAACCAAAATTCCTTGGTTTTGGTCCATCTTTAGACGAACCTGGTTAAGCTACCAGCAGCGAAGCACGTACATAAACAAATAAGTATAACGAGAGTAGACGAGTCGTAAATCCGTACATTGGACAGGGACTAAGTAGTTTCATTGTGTGTTTTGTGTATACAAGTCAACATTGATGTTAGCTCAACCTATATTAAGTAAACCTAGTTAGGTATTGCGACACGAAGGCTGCTGTATACAGCAGTAGCCCACCCATAGCAAGGCAGGGGTGGTTTATACGAGTACATATTTGCATAAGTGTTGAAAGGTTTAAATACCTCCAAGTAGTAGTTGAGCTGTTAGCGACAGTGTACTAGGTAATGTTCATAAAATGTATCAAAGGCAGGGGGTATATTAAAACTTTACATAATGCACTTCATATCCAAGTTGGACAAAGCGGCGACAAACTGTTGGCGTCGAATTGTTGTTTTAAACTCAGTTCAATACACTAAATAAAGCTGACAGTTGAACAGACAACAAAACTGCATTTTGCTGTTTACCGAAGAAAGATACAATGTTAATTTGCTAGGCAAAACTTGCTCTACAGTGTGTAAACTGCTGAAGTATAGCCACACAAACTACATCGCTACTTTATGCCCTACTATAGTTAAAATAGTACATGTTCAGATCAAATAAAGCACAACACATACCTGTCCGATGGTAGCTCTTCCCCAATTGGCTAGAATTAGAACCCAGTTTCTGCCTAAAGAACCGTTTCACTTATTGTCCGTAATAACCAAGTTCATACTCAGTAAATTTAATAAAATGCCATCTAACTGACTAGATTAATCAACATCAACAAACCCCTTAACGTTATTAGAGCCGACAGTATCCACGGGTTACTGTGGTTCCTTGTGTCAAATTTGCGGCCAATTACAATCGAAGGTGTAGCCTATAAATCAAGATTAGGCATTGATTAGTTCACGCTGGGGTGTGTTATCGTGGATAATGGACCCTAAGTAAGAAATGGGGCGAACGCATTAATCGATTCCCCAAAAAGAAGCACTGACATGTCCGTAACTAATTTAGAATGATATCAAACGCGCAAAACAAGCTTAATTATAATTTATTCACCGGCAAAAGGTTTCAGTTAGAGCTTTTGTTTAAATTTTGAATAAAACAAATTGCTTGACGTAATTGTTACATCATATCATGACGTCACGACCCACCAGAACGAGCGTTCAGGCAAGACTTCATCAGTTTGAAAGCGCAACTGCGACGAAGGAGCATCTTGCCAAGCATCCGGACGTGGCTCGGATGAAACACGGAAAAAATGACGTCACAAAGCATGACGTAGATGACGAAAGTAGTGACGATGATGCATTCGGATTTGAAGATTTGGTAAAGGTAAGAGCATGTTTTGACTATTTTAATCCAGCATTTGGACAATTTTTTTTTTATGACGTAGGCTCTGACGTTAGACACTACGTCATCAGGCGGAATGAACGAAATCGACGCGTTGAAGGAAGCTTTTAAAATCCTGGATTGTGACGAAGACGGTTACATCACACTGTCAGATCTACGAAAGATGACGTCAGAATTTGATGACGTGAGTCCTGATGACGTAAGCGAGGATGAGTTGGTTGAGATGATCGCAGCAGCAGATACAGAGGGAATGGGGAGGATAGATTTCAAAAGTTTTGTGAAGATGATAAAATCAAAGGACGAAAAATCAGACAAGAAACAACGCGCTACCAAAAAAGTGACGTAATTATGACGCAAAGACCGATGACGTAAAATGTTACTGACTAAACTTGCCATAATTAACACTGTATAATATTATTTCGCTGTAGTTGCTGCAATCTGTCTTGTGCCACAATAAATTTGTTTCCTGTATTAGTTTTACACACAGCTCGACCGCCCATACAAGGTGCAGCTCGAGCGAGGGCACGAGGTGCAGCTCGACCGCAAGCACAAGGTGAGGACAGGAGACATCTAAAACCAAAAATCCCGAAACCCCCCAAAAAACACGAAATTGACAAAATCTTCTTTGTATTAAAACATCATAGTTGGCAACTTGAGCAAGGCACTATAATGAGGCCTGTGATTCAATAATGCTGCCATTGTTACGTATGGCGTCATAAATAGGCAAGAGTTAGTATTGTGATGTAACAATATGCTGATGAAAGGCTAAACAATCGATATAAAACGACAATACTGGCATTGTGACGTAATAAACACTCCACTTGTTACATAATAAAGACAGCTCTATGACGTGTAAAGAAGCATTATCACTGCGAAAATACAAAAATGATAAAAAAATTCTTTAAAAATCAAAATTTGGCGCCGATTCTTTGTACCAGTGTAGTTCGGTAAGCGTCCGATGACATCATCCATAGATGACATCACCCGTGACGTCATCAACTAATTTCCTATCAGTTCACACGATGATGTTGATTGCATCTTCGAATGTTTACCCGCTCGAGGGCGGACGAAGGGCTGAAGTCAAGTGGTGGCGCCAGAGAGTCATCCAGGAATCTTGGGCCCAGTTCGTTGGCTCGATCGAGGGGAATCCCCGTGAATCGAAGGTTGCTGACACAGCCAACGAATCCGGATCTGTAGCGCCCCGCAGTGGCGAAAACAACATCGGGGGCACCCCCTAAAGACAGATGTCATTGAGTGAAGTATATATAAAGTAACCATATTCCTATCTGCCCAACTTAAACCAGAAACTTAAATCTTAAAACACAACTTAAATCAACTTAAACCACAACTTAAATAGGATTAGGTTACGATAAATGCCAAGAGATATGTTGAAGATATAAATTGAGGGGGGTAAGGGATTTAAGTCTGGATACTCTTTCTAAAAGCTATAAATTTGGGGATTGAGTCAGGGATTTAAGTCTGGCTACCCTTCTTAAAGATCTTCTAGGTGAAAAATAAAATATAAAAAGACTAAATACCATCACCCACCTACATACAGCCTTCCAGGGGCATTAGCCACTGTATGAGTCCCTGGAGCCTGACTAGCAACGGGAGTTGGTAGGTCATCCAACCACATGAGCGCTAGAGAGCCCCGTCGTACGATCGTCACGTGATGCCACAATCCGTCTGCGACCGAGAAGTCACTGATTGCTTTGCCCTGGAAAAGTGGTATTATGACGTCATTTTGACCATTGTATGAGTAACGTCATAAATATTAGATGCATAATAAAGATGGTAAAGTACGTCAATGCGGATAGCGGATTGGTTAGGTGTCCGACTGGCAGCCAGACGGTTTAAGTTCAAAATCAGCAACTCCCAAGATGCATGTGTACTTGGGCATAGCAGTTACAATAATGGCTGAAACACAAATAGAACACTTTGTAATATCTTCAGTAAGTAGTCTGATAATTGTTCAAATAACGTAAGCTTTTTGGCAAATATGTATAATTATAATACCAAATTCAGCAAGTCCTTTCTACCCGGCAAATTATTTAGCGCCGTAGTTTGAACTATTAGTAATTTTTTGTATTTTTTATGACTCCCTAATCCTTATAATGTTAAATAGTTCTTTGCAATAAATCCCACCTGTCCTCCACCGAGCTCAAATGAGTAGACTAATTTCGAACCCTGCACTCCAACCGAGATGTAGTCCTTGCTTCGAACCCTGCGTCTGTGCAGCCTTGCATTATTATCTTCACTTGCAAGTTCCTGGGAAAATAAAAATGATTTAGAAATCTTCAAAGAAAAATATTTTCTCAGTCAATTCTCGCTGTAATCCCCGAGTATTGGTTCTTATCAGAGGCGAGATCTAGCCAGACATTGTAATACTTATAATCAAATTATAATAACCTTTTTAATGACGTGTTTTAATGACTGCCGTCAACAAATTTTTATCAATTCATTCAACAAATTTCAATCTATAATTCAACAAAATATTCATCTTTTCAACAAATTTTATCCACTCATTCAACAAAATATCCACCCATTCTACAAAATACCCACCCATTTAACAAATTATTGAAAAAATTCTAATATTTGAAATTCATTCTCACCTCCCCATGGAATAAAACGAGGCCCTCTGGTGACGAAGCTATAAAATCGAAACTAATCTGCTCAGCTACGCCATCGTGTGGAAACGTGGTTGGTAGAAATGAAGCAAATGAATCTCCATTGAAGCGTGCAGTATGGCGGGGTGGGGGAAGTTCTGGCAACACTGCACAAAAAGAAGTTTGGTCAACACTGTAAATACGAGTACATTTATGTTCACCCACATAAATTTCAACAAACCAAAAAACTAATCAAATCATAACACACAGTAAGACATGTAATTACAGAAATTTGTAAAGAACCTGACAAGCAACTGATTTTAAATGGCAGGATGCACAGCTTTGAAACTAGTCGCTAGCTAGTCGGTTAGGTTCTTGGCCAAGGCATTTAGCGGACACTGCCTCAACATAGCGGATTAATGGGTTCCACTAAATTGAAGAAACGTGTGAATCATACACAATACACTGCAATAGCTCCGGTAACCCGACAATAGGCGTGAGGTGATCTGACGATTGCCCGTGTGTTAACCCCCCAAATTTCCCAATCATGGGGATAAACATAAATATCCTATCCATAGGCGTAAAGTTGTCCATATTGTAGGCCGCCTACTCCTATTCTAATAGCTCGATAATGTGGACAGTAGGTAATCTGACAGTTGCCAGTGCGATAATGATTCTTGTGTTTACATATATTTGAAGTAAACATGATTCTAACATACCCCATGGATGCAGGAAGCACCCTAATGGCACCCCTCCCCTCCTAAGAGCCCCCGTTGCCCAACACGGAAGACACAACTCACCCAGGGAATTTGTTGGAGGGTCCACGTCACATGACCTCGTGTTTTTCATCAGAAACATCTCGTTGAATGGTACTTCCATCTCATCAATTCGTAACTATGATGTCATAATGTATTGTTACACATAATTTGTCAACAAAATAGAATAGGATATTCATGTTTATCCCCATGAATGGGAAAACCAATGGGGTTAACACACGGGCAATCGTCAGAATGTCACCACACACCACAGCTAATTACAATCTGTGTATGTAAGTAAAGCCAAGAAAAACGAGTTCAAACCTCGGATAATTTCTTCAAATTTATAAAAGAGTCATTTTGAAATTTGCTAAAAACATTTTGAGAAATAGCTAAATCAGTGATTGTCTGCGGGCAGCAAAACAGTGAACAGGTTGTGATATTGAAAACATGTATGAAAGGCAGTTAGCAGAAATCGCCGGAACCCAATAGATTGACGGGTATTTTTAAATCAGAAGGAATGTCTTAATCATATACAACACAATGCGATTGCTCCGGCAATGCAATAACCTGAGGTAATCAGACGATTGCCTAGACGTTAACGTCTGTATTTTATCATTCACGAGGATAAAACAAAATATGATATCCTTAATTCAATTATCGCTTAAAATAATAGGACCTTACCAAACAAAAAGCCCTATTCACTTTATAATACAATATTATGATGGTTTCGGCCGGTTAGTCTGGCGGTTAAGTGCGTCGCCTTTTAATTGAAAGGTCGCAGGTGAGAAACTGACGATTTTTCCGTGTGTTAACCCCCTTGGTTTTTCCATTTAAGGTGATAAAAATGAATATCCTATCCTCTTATTTAATTTGTATAAGTTGTACTTACCCCCTCAATACAGCCATCGAACCCATCCCTGACCCCCACTCTCTCAGGGATTCGATCCCAAAACCTCACTCCACCGATAAACATGGGTGAAGTGAGATGAAGATCTCCGGATGACGAGATTCTCCCCCGAGCTACTGTCCTCCCATCCACATCCAACCTCCCGCGGGATCGACGACGGACGACGCGGATCGAATGCCACGAACCGACCCCGAGGGTGGCGATGGGGGAGCGGAGGATCGCTGTGTCTGAGTGGGGACATATAAGTTTCTTGTGGATATAAGTAGATAAAAGGGGGAAATATAAGTTATAAGGAGGGAAATTATAAGTTTCATTTTTGTATAGAAGTTGGTATTTGTTTTGGTTGAGTTAACCATTCGGCTACACGACCGTACAAAAAAAATATTTTTTTAACCGAGTTCAACTTTTTTAACCGAGCTCAGTTTTAAACTCATTAAAAGGCCTGTATTGGTTTAGAAGTCTATTTGTATCGGTCACGTTAACCATTCGACCACACATCGTACAAAAATAATATTCTTACCGTAGCCATCCCCATATCTGAACTCTACTGCCCCTGAGTGGATGGCGATCGAAACAAATGAATTTTCACCCTCGTTGTAAAGTAGCAACCCATCGGCGTTGGACCTTCGTCTGATACGCATGAACGCATCCGTGCGACGGGGTTGAGATGCATTCATTGATGATGTCATAATGTACGATTCCTAAGTCATAAAAATGATTGTGAGTCAGCAGAGTTTATTTTCGGAGAAGGTAACTGTTGAAAATGGGAGAAAACACATAAACAGTTAATAATCAAGGAATAGTTTTAAATTCATTCGGATTGTTATTAAGGAATAGTTAAATTATTAAGGAATAGTTAAATTAAGGAATAGTTAATTATTAAGGAATAGTTAAAAATCCATTTGGGTTGCATAAACATTACTAAAATTACATTTTGGCCTTTAATAAACCATTAACATTTTTAGAAGGTTATTTGATGAACCATTTAGAAAAAAAAATCAAAGCCAAAGCAATAGTTTTCATCATAATAAGAGACATTTTTTTGCATAATGTTGATGATGAAGTGATCGGACGATTGGAAGTGTGATAACAACCTTGTGTTTTACCATTCACGAGAATAAAATATAAATATCATCTCCTTCTAATACATATTTAGTCCTAAATACCTGGTTGAAGGACAGAGCCTCCCACGAAGTTTGTGTCGTTTCTGTCGGCGTCGTTTTCAATTCCGACGTATCCACTGTTATCACTTCACCCAATAGGTGAGCTGGTGCTTCACCTAACCCCCCATCCTCCAATGGGGTGGTGGCCGGGGTATTATCCCGGAACAAACGGCCGCGAAGCATGGATGCGGTCACCGGGGCGATGCGATCCTGACATTGCAGCCCGAGGCGGCCCTGGTTGCACGTGCAGAGGAAGCCGAGTTCAAGGGTGAGGTCGACTTCACATTTCCCCTGCCCACTGCATGAATCTGGGGGATAAGGGATGTTAATGGGGGGTCAAGTTGGGACAAGCAATTAATGGGGGCAGGGGTTAATTTGTTATTTTTTATTTGGGGGAAAGTTATTTTTTCGGGGAAAGGTGATTTTTAATGGTTGTATCTAGCTTGGCCAAGCAATTAATGGGGGCAGGTGGTTAATGATGGGGGAAGACGTGATTAATGGGGAAGGGATAATGAATGGAAAGTTAGCATGTGGGAAGGGGGGAAAAGGGTTTTTAATTGTTGGATCAAGCTCGGTCAAGTAATTAATGGGGTAGGGATTAATAATGTGGTGGGGCTTGTGGGATAATAAATAGGGTAGGGATAATTAATGGGGGTTATTATTTAAGAAAAAAGTGATTTTTAATGGTTGAATCTAGCTTGGCCAAAAAATTAATGGGTTAGGGGGTTATTAATGACGAAGGGATAATGAATGTGGAGTTATTATCTGGGGAGGGGGAAAAGTTTTTTTTTTAGTTGGATCAAGCTCGGTCAAGTAATTAATGGGGCAGGGGATGAGGTTATTAAAGGGAAAGGGATAATTAATGTGGAGTTATTATTGGGGAAATAGGGAAATGGTTTTTTTGATGGTTGGATTAGGTTGGGTTAAAAAAAGCTGCCCACAACTTGAAGGTAAAACAGAATCCTGGATTCTTTTAAGTTGAGTCTGCCATGGATTCCTTGATTTTTTTGTGGAGTAATTTGTATAATTAAATGTTGCTTTTATTCAATTGGTCGGTGTACAAGTTGGACACGCTGACTACTCGGACTTACAACAGATGTTGAAAGATGAGTTTTCAGCATTGGATATTAGAAATAATTTGTTACAGAGAAAATATTTCCATGTTAAATTTTCGTTTACAGCTTAATTACTTGTCATTATAAGTGGTCTGAGTTTTGTCCAACACCAAATGACAATGATCAATTAAGCTGCAAACTAATACTCAACATAGAAATATTTACCCTGTAACAACCTGTCCTAGTATTCCTTTAGTTTTATTCCCTCTCTCACCTGCTTTGCAAAGGTCTGCCTCAACGAACTGACATCTCTCCCCAACGTAGCCCTCTCCACAGGTGCACATGAACCCGTGTGACGATAAGTGGGATTCCACACACGCTGATTCATGCTGGCATAGAGATTCGCACGTGCGACACCTCACAACCCCAACCTTGTCGACCACTCGAGGGGAAGCCCCTATGTCGATCAACGCAGACCCAACCTCGATCTGACTCATGCAGCCTGTGGATGCAGGGATGCTGTGAGGTGGATTGAATATTCATCTTTATATCTGGATCCCTTCATTTTTTCAGCCAAATAGCTTGGAAGCCAAATTGCTTGGCAGGCAAATAGCTTGGCAGCCAAAAAGCTTAGCATTTAGTGTGTCACCTTTCAGCCGAACGGTTGTGGGTACAAAACTAGTCGCCAACTAGTAGGTTGTGTCCTTGGGCAACGCTTTAAATTTGGGCAACGCTAACGGACATTGCCTGAACCCAGCAGATTAAGGAGAGTGTGAATCATACACAACACACTGCAATAGCTCTGTTAACCTGACGGTGGGCGCGAGGTACACTCAGAATAAGACAACAGGTTATTGGAAGGGCAAATAAAAATGGAAAATACAAAAAAAAATAGAAAAAAATACAAATTTGCATAAAACCCACCATAAAATCCAGAATCGGCCCCCAATATTCTTAACCCTTCTGGTAACGACCCTGTAATGGTGATGGGAATTCCCCCAATGTACAATTCCTCACTTAGATCCAGCGCTCTGAATTCGCCCGGGGATTTCCCCATGACCACATCCTGGTCATCGACCTTTAGTTGACCTTTCCGTTCTTGCCGGGAGACCGCAACTGTGTGCCATTCACCCACAGTTATTGGGGAAACCCCCCGAATATCGATGGGGCCAGACCCAACATCAAACATGAAAGAAACCTGGGTATGAGGGAGGAGGGTGATGTTTGTAGGATACATGTTGCAGTTTTAACATTCACATAATCGTTAGATTACCTCGCGAATATGTAATATGTAAATCATAAATTTATATTAATAAAAGTTTAAATAAATTCAACAAATTAAACTTTTTAATTGATATTTCAATCTAATTCCCTGTAATAAAATTAAACCACTTTTTAGTTGATTAATATAATATAATCAAAACAAATTTCTACGATAAACAATAGAGGGTTGTAAGAAAAGAGTTGG
>CH002659.1:110780-125720 GCA_000149265.1 Ciona savignyi | reverse complement strand
TACGAACGAGTTATTGTTATTTTACATCAAAGAATTTATACCTACCACCCAGCGAGATAGCGTATGTTCATATTATAGCGAGCATGTGGGCAGGTTGTTTTGGAAACTAAAAATATTTGTTTAGATGTTTACAAATAAAGCTTTTATCCAGTACATTATATACAAAGCTTTATTTAATTACCCTGTCTAGTGTAAACCGCGCGTTAGTTAGCATTTATACTACTCAATTGACCTTTATAACAATGGAAGCCGTGTGTCGTAAACAAACGCTGTTATCTGTCGATTATTAGTTCATAATTGTTTAGTGGTAGTTATCAACAGATTAGCCGATAACAGCAGACTCCTAAGTGATGTTTAAAAACGGTTTAGCGACAGACAGACATGCAATTGTACATCAATATAATGCGGTTACTGTAAGGTTGAGACAACGCCGGTTTTAACACATAGTTACTGTACGCTTATGTATGCATTTAGACTGTGTCATAGTAGCGCTTTGATTCCATTATCCAAAAAACGTAAACGCAAGATATCCGATTTCTAAATAAATTAGTCGAGGTTTTGGTCAATGGGCCACCTTATTTTGGCTTAACCTTTAGTTTTAAATACAGTTATTGTCCAACTTAACAGCTCATTAGTTGCCGTCAAAATAAAGTAATGTGCGGTATAGTCAGTCGACCATTGCACCAACATTGATAAATGTAAATTTATACGCGATAGGAGAAAATAGTTTGCTTAATAAAAAAAATCGTTAATGCTATCATTAAAATCATCATTAAATATAGATTAAAATCATCATTAAAATAACGAAAAGTCAAAGACTAAACAAAATATCTTAAAGAACTTGTTTGAGCGACGGAAGTTTATCGTCATGTTTAGTTTTGGAGGGCTTCCAACTTTAATGAAGGAACAAATAATTAAGTACAAGCCATGTACATGTTTTAAAAGCAGAATTAAGGATCAAGTCCCAGCTAATATATTTGATTATATAAACATAAATTGGCGACTATCTATTTTACACTTACCCCAATCGGTTGATGACGTCGCTGATGACGTCACTGGTGGCGTTGGTGCCACTCTGAGATCAGAGGTTAACCCCTCACCACTACCATCTTGCGTTGAAATGTCTTCGTCATCGGACGGAAACGCTTGACGCTTGACGCGAGACGAGAAAAACGGATCAAACTTAAAACTTCGTGATGCACGGTGAGCGAGAAGCGATATCCTCACATCGTTTCGATTCTAGGATACATAGATAAAGTAAATAAACAGCAACTTGTTAAGTATGTGTTACCATTTAAGATTAAGCCACATAATGTCAAAGGTCTCAAGAATATTAGAAAAGGCAATCGTGTCTTAGCCATCTTTTAGATTACAAAAAAAACAGTTTCGCGTAGCAGCATTATCAGTTGTTATTTAAATAAAGTTTTAAGTTGGACACAATATTGTAGGACACGAGTTTTCAAATGTTTTATAAAAAGCATCCTAAAACAATATTGCCTTTTATTAAAATGATATTGACCAAAATATCGTTTATTTTACAAAATCACACAACATTATAAATGACCAGTGCAGTCTATAGCCCGTAGGTAAGATTTACATAAACGAAATTTAAATTTCTTTCATATTGAGCAAAAATCAAAAAATCGTTGGGAGCGTTTGTCCCACAACCACGCTGTATTCACATGCCGCTCAACTGTTAGCTTACAAAAACGAAGGCTTTGAAATATAAAATGAAACGCTCTGACTTAATACCACTGGTAATTTCCATCGACATTTTAGTATTTTATTTGCAATGACTAAGACAATTTATTTCAGTAAACACATTCCCTTGAGTGGGAAAGGTCAAAGTCGGGCCAAGAAACTATTTGTAAGAACCCAACATGCCCACAGTCGAGTTACCGAAAGTGTATACGGTCGGTGCTTTTTCTGTAATAAAATCGGTGGTTGAATTAAAGAAACAATGCTTATTGCCTAGGAAAGCTAAGTCGGGTGGTTAGATAAGTAACAGCATCTTTAGCACCAGCAGACACCAATCGGATAGGGAACCAACGGAATACATATTTCCCAGACATATTTATCGCTTGAAATAAAGCGCGTGGGATGTTTAGTCCCACGGGGGGAACCTCCTATTCACAGCGGCAGGCTGTATACGTTTATTTATATGATAACCTATATTTAGTTTTACAGGGCGCGTCTATATGTGCCCGATTGTTGAGCGTTATATCGATTTTACTTGATGTTTATAATTGACTTTAAAACGGAGGAATTTTAATAACTCTGTAAATGAGTTTAACGGTACCGGTAACACGCTTTGTAATAAAAAAATTCTACATTTTGGAAAATAAAGAAACTGTTTAGATATCAATATAAGGTACAGTGAATAATACTATGTCCACGTAACAAGCTATGCACTTTTTGCCGAAAAAAGACATATTGGCGATGTAAATTCACAAAATAGAATAAAAGTGTGGTTTGACGTTAATAATGATATGCTAATACATCCCATACACACCGAAAACACATGTGCAAATAAAGTAAAATAAAAATCTAACCGGGCAACATCTCAACTATGACAAAGATTATCATATCGTTTTGTAACATATCTTAGCCATATCCCGTTTCCAAGATTTATATTAAAAAAATCTAAAAACGCAATTTAACTCCCATGGTTTCAATATTCTAGATTCAATATTTCGAATTTTCATCGCGGTTTTTTAACAACAGCGATTGTGACTCATAAAGAGACCGAGTGCATTTTCACCATTACGTATTTGCGTTTCATACTGGAAGTAACGTTTGGAACAGACGAAGGTAAATCTACAAATATAGGTAGGTAGGTCAACTTTCAAAATTTGTCACTGTTTGCAGACTATTTTAGTTGTCTCCCAACAATGCTTCAAAGTTGCGTAATAACTTATGGTTGCGTCACAAGCAAAAGTTCCAGAACTATTTTCCAATATTTACCATATGACGTCACAGTTTAGACAATTTGAACGTGAAGATCTCTATGTTATTTCTATAAAAATGTAAAACTGTTGCCGAACAATGGGCCTGAATGCAGATTGTGATGTCATTAGACCGAAAATGACGGATTTTAGCTCCACTATTGAGAAATAATAAACGTTTATATTTCCTATTAACCAAGTTTTAACCACCCACTCAAGTATCAACATATTTCGACGCCCGCGCAAATACAGCACGATGAAATGATAAAACACACATCGCTTGGTTAAATAAGGTGCTTCCCAACATATTGTAATGGTTAATTGACATCGATTAACCATGTCAACTATCTAATATTGTTTACCGTATACTAAAGTTTGAACCTATAATTGGCTCGTTTCTAAGACGATTTTCTTGTATCGAATTGGCATAGGTATATGTCGCTATTACCTATCGGCCACACGAATTTCATAACAATACTCTATTAAAACACATTTTAAAATAGTCTGGGCTTTGGTGTACTATTATCTACATACAATTTTTCCGCTTTTTGAGTATAAATGTACATTGCCGTTTAATTATTAAAAAATGGCCACACGACCGCACCAGGTAATACAATTTCCTTAACTTCGGATAAGTTCCAAGAAAGAGTGCCAATAGCTGAGTGCATGCGATCCAAGCACACGTCTGTGCAGCTAAAATAATTTCGACGATAAATCTGACATCTTCTGGCACCAGACCTCAGTAGCACCAGTGTAAATGGGGTAACAGGGTAATCGCTGTTTAAGCCGCCGCAAATTAAGGGTAACCTAGTTGTTGTGGAAACACGTCTGGGGTTCGATGCCAAGTTTACGTTGGGGTAATTGGATTCAGATATGAAAGAAATGTGGGGTGTTTAGGCGTTTGTGGTTTTCATGGTACAGATTCCTCAATATTCAAATGCAATGCTTTATTAAGAAAAGAAGCATTACACACCAATATATATTATGTCTGGTCGCAAAAAAAACACTTAAAAAAAGTGTAAAAATAACTCTTATTATATTAGATTGTTAAAACGAATTCTACGGTTATTTCTTAATTCTTTCATTAGGGTGTAGAATATTTATCGTCATGAATAGGAAACTTAAAGGGGGTTAACACACTGGCAATCGTTAGATTTGTCAGATTACCCACTGTCGGGTTACCGGGCTATTGCAGTGTATTGTGTGTGATTCTGACTTTCCTTCAATTTATTAGAACGCATCATTTAACTTTATTATCACATTTATGCAAACTTCCGTGTCGGAAAATACATAATTTATTCCCAAGTTGTTTTGACGTAAAGCTTTGGAACGGTGTTCACTCCCATTAACCGTGGAAGTAGTAAAACTTACTGAGAATATAAACACAGATTTCTCGGAAGTGGAACAAAAGGGACTATATACCCGAAACCGCAAAATATTTTAAAACTTTTTATCGCTTACAACTAAAGGAATGTTCCAACATTGGATATATAGCAATGTTTATTGCAGCCTACTGGTTTGCTGCAAAATTCGGCAAGTTTTCGGTCCCTTAATTTTTCAATTTTCCCTATGTATGGGTAATCTGTACATCATCTGTGAATAACATCGTGGTATATGCCGGTATTTAGCACCACTTGCATATAAGGCATGTATATAAACCAACCACCTTTAAAAAAGCGTCATTTTTATAAGCACAAATACACGCCGGAATTAAAGCTGTTAGTCATAGCAGTGGCCTTTACATTTGACCCTCCCTGGATTTGTTTTTATTAAGTTGGATTCTAGGATCCCCAAAGTATTTATATTGTAAAGTTATTCTACCGCAACCTTGCAGTTAAAGGCGGCCCGGAAACCAAAACACATAAAGTGCACAGAACAAGAAAACACACAAGTGCACAACGACATGTGAGTCATTGGCCCCTGGAAGTTTATCCATACGCGGGCAATTTGCGGATAAATCAAGTGAACGGTTGTCAACGACTTACAATTGCTAGTCGACACGTCGGATAGTGGATTGGGGTACCTACGCACAATTTACTATAGAACGTCGAAAGCGAAATTTGAACCCTTGGGTGAATAAACGAATCATCATGCCTTATTTAAGTAGAATTCGGTACCAATTATCATAATAATTTATTCTTGTTTTATTACTGTGAAACTAAAGTACAAGTGGGCTGACAACTTTGGTTTAATCTGTAGCAATTTGGATCAATTGATCGTGCCAGTCATTTATTAATAAGCGTTTTCACAGCGGACGAGGTACAAAGGTAGAATTGTTCTATGAGTCAGTATGGTACGGTTGAAATGAGTAGACTGTCTTAATTTTCTTCTGGTCGATCTTTACAAACACGAATTCATCAAAGCAAGGTAAAAAAACTTTGGTCCTGGGTGCCACATGTCCAATAATGACCCCCAAACATAATATTCTGATTAATAACACGCAACAGAGTTTGACCGAACAATTCCTAAGATTCCACTATCCCAACCGCAAGGCTTCGCAAATACAAAGTTTTCGACGTTGGCTAAATATAGAACAAAGTTTACATTGTCTGCGGATCAAAGTGGTTTTTTGCAGCCGTCCATGGCTAGCTAGGTGCCGGGGCGGTAACATAAAGGATTTGTTTCAGCTGAATTCGAAACAGTTATTTTTAAAATTCGAAATTCGAATGCATGTGCAGAATGCAGAAATACATGTCGTGTGGTCGTGTAGAATTTTATTTCATGCCAAGTATAACCAAACATTTGCCTCATACACGTGTATTTCTTCAGTATAATTATGTTTCTCCTTATTTCTAGTAAGATATCTATAATTATAACATATGTCATATATGCATGTTGAAAGAATAATAAACTAAAGTTAAATAGGATTCTCAAGGGATTTAATCCAAGAATTAATGCCAAGAATTACAATAAAATGTCAAGATTTAAGAAGTTTACGGTCAATTGATGAAGTGAACACAACGCACAACGTGGCGATGTCTGTGTAATAAATAGCAGATCAGACCGAGAGTAAATCTAATTAGATATTTTAAGCTACATGTCTTGAAAATATAATGCCAAGGTTCAAGGTGATAAAACGGCAGACCAGTGCGCTTCGGTAACGTTTCAAACACCAATCGGTAACGTTTCTTATGAAATTCGTTATATGTGCTGCACAGATTTATTATATATCTGGCAAAGAGTAACTGTCGTAGTAGAACGATAACGTGTACATTGTTGGCGTCTGGTTTTAAACCCAACCCTGTCGAATTGGATTCTCTGTTTAGATAACTATTAGAAGATCTTACACCACTGGACCCGGCAATTTTCCGCGACTTACCTGGATTTAGCAAACGAGGGTCGCGTTTCAGAACAAATTTGCCGTTCCCACAAAACGAGCCGCCTTAATTGCGAACGTAAGATGCTTAAAGCGGTATCACAAGCACTGGAGTCGGGACTTAAAAGCCACTAAGGACCTTGTACGTGAGGCCACTTATCAGCCCTTATCGTGGATTCATATTCAAAGTGCAATCAACGTGAGAAGTTGGATCATACTAATGCGATATCAGTCAAAAGAACAACGTACAATAAATAAATAACTTTGTGCATTAATTTGTGTAAAAATTTCAATTGTATCGGGAATAAAATAATTGGGTTTCTTTTTAGTGTTTGAAAATAAAGAAGCTTGATCCTATTACTTCGATGAAAGCGATTTTATTAATTTGCTGTTATACCTTTCTGTTGTAAAACAAACTAAACTATAAAGACCCAACAAAAATCAATATACTTTCGATTGTCAGAAAACATAGAATAATTAAAACATGTGCTGATAAATACAAAGAAAAGCCAACAAATCGTATGCTCGTGTGGCCGAGCATACGTTAAAGCCGCCGATACATTACTATGTTATATACAAAAAACGGTCTTAGCAAAGAGCCCATCATTGGTTCGAAACAACCAAAAAAACGACAAAAACATTTTAAGTGTAATAATTTTGAGTTAAGATATTTTATATCCGTTTTTTATCGTTATACGCTAGATTGGAAGTCCCTTTTTTACCTTTATTCGGTTACTAAATTGATTATAGACGTGGTTTAACGACTGTCGTTTTGTCGTCTTTTCCCGTTTCCATTTTTATGGAAGGTTCTTTGTGTGTTTTCATGGTGGAAACAAAAAAATAAACTTAACTTATTGATGAACTGTCAAATAAGAAGGTTTAATCAAGTTCTTATACCGGATGTGCGTTAGGGGTCTAATTGTGTAAATATATAAGGACTGGATATCCTGTCAATTTCCCCTTTCGATTGATATTCACCACTGTTACTATAACGAAGATAATTAGATTAAATGTAAATCAAAGGGTAAAGGGAAGTTACCAGAAAAAACGCAGTCAATTTAATAAACCTTTTAAATTTATTAAAACCTGCTTTGTATTTAAAGAATGGGTTTTGTTTTTAATTTTTGGATGGAAGTTTAGTGCTTTTAACTTTGCCAGGACCCCGTATCATCCACAAAAAAAAAATATGCTTATAGCATAAAAGCAAAATTAATGTAATATAGATTGAGAAACTTAACTTATTAGTAATGTTTATATTAAGACATTTAGGAAAGAAGCTTTACTGTATCCCATTTTTAATTAAAAATTAACAAGTCCCAATTTAGTAATGTTTTGAGATCTATGTTGACTTAGACTTTATTACAGGAAATGTACATAAAACGTGCGCACTAAAACACAGAGGAAACTACGGCAAATTTAAATCGTTTACACGGCGAGGTAAAAAAAAGATACGGGCGAAAACCGAGGTGACCTCACTAACAAGTGATCGACGCACCTTATCTGTTTGTAATACCTCAATAATTAAGATAAACTACATCCGTATAACTAGTTTAATTGCCGGTATGCTTTCTCATCCATAACTTGTACATCACAGTGCTACACACAGCACCATATACGGAATTGTTCGTCATATGTAACACTATGACGTAAAAGAATGATGTTCAATGAAATATACGTCAATTGATTTTATCAATTGCTTTTAAAATTCACTATAGACATTATGATGTAATAGAGAAAACCTGAAAATCAAATTTGAATTTGTTCAAAGCTCTGTTTAAATGGCTATTACGGATTGTCAAGGCCGTTTTGAAATAAGATAATCAAATTTTATTTTGCTTGGTTACTCTATTTCAAAGAAAAACATGAAAGAGATATTGGAGTTAAAAATCACTGCAAATTCGGTGATTTCACAACTTTAATGACCACAGTTGCTCAGCTGTGTTTAGTAGCTTAACCTGGTTTGTTATCTCGCCGTGTTTCGCTTGAGTGGGTACTTAAACTCCGATTAATGACGAAAACTAAACAGCCAATTAAACTCTGTTTTGTACTTTAAACTTTATACAAAGCACAAGTCTGTGCTTTTTGTTGTTTCAGGTTAAATTTTGAATCTTTGAAGTTTGACTGTGATGTGTACTGGGACAGATTTATTCGGATTTTATCAATCTGTTTGTAATTTAATCCGTTGTCCGAATAAAAGAAGACAATTTGGCTGAACATGGAGTTGAAGTTTTAATATACAGTGTGAAAATATGGAAAGGCGGAGCGCTTGTGCAGGTAGGGTTGAGAGTTTCTGTGTCCTAATACCCTAAAATGGCGCGTACCGACAGGTGACATCTTTAACTGAATTGTCAGTACTATGTCTTCATCTATCTGAAACCGAACACAATTAGATTCCACTTCTGTCGATTGGACCGGACCCATGTTGTTGTTGGTGGTGTCGAACCAAGCTTGCTAAGTATAGAATGTCGGCCACCGTTAAAACGGGGTTAAGCTGTCCTGCTAATGCGTTCAGTCGCCACCTTTGCAGTGATGCCAAAGTAGAACGTAAAATTTGTTTAATCGGCAACACTGATATTTGCGTTTCGTTGCAGCAAAATTTTGCAGATGTGAGATACTCTAACAGATCCGTCGGGATATAAACATATAACCAATAGTTGTGTACAAAACTACGGCAGAGCATCGTTACCAGGTCCCCACAAATGCAGTGAACGCGTCAGCCCGACAATGTCTGTTTAGACTGAATGATAAAAAAGTTGCAACCAAGTTAGCCCGTAGTGCGTGATATGATGTCAGGAATTCGTGATTCGCATGAGTGGCTCGCCCTCAGCGTTACTTGCTCTATATATACTGAAGATAAGCGACGGAGTCTAGACTCGACCAATACATTATCCACGCGTCTATTACTCGGGTAATCTTACAGCCAATAAACACTCCCAAAAAATCATAGTTTCCTAATTTGTTACTTTGGATTCAAACGCATGAACGCTCCATACTGAGTGTAAATTACGAATCAAAGAAGTGTTGGGTAGAACTGGTTGCTCATTATCGAAAACGATCCTTTCAGGAAATAAACAGAAGGCGCAATAAAAGCAAATGGCGAATGTAATCAAAACGCAGTATTTCTTGTAACATAATATTAATGTTGTTGAGTTGTGTTCATGTATACCACAACCCAAAATGATACCCAAAGGTTGTGATGTTATATCCACATGGACTACATTTAGTACGACGGCGCTAAGTGATCATGAGGCCGCTTTATCAGTGCGTCAGGCTTTTAAAATGTGTTCCCTGTGGGATATGTTTAAGTGCATATTGTGCGTGTGTGGCGTCTGTTAGGCTTGGTAGCTTGCTGTGTACTTCAATCATTTATTGCAATATTAAAGTTTACACAAATACTGTAATCATATAAGAAACGGTAAATAACTTTGAAAGTCGTTCTAACAGGCCATGACGAAGATTACATACCTGATGTAACCCAACTTTTCAACGTGAAATACCAACACAGATTAATCCACACTTCAAACACACTAGGTACTCAACAAGCACGTTTCAATAAAACCTTTGAAGTCGTTTTAAGTTGCAGACCCCGAAGATTAAAATGTAGAAATAATATTGAAAAGTGGGTAGCAAGTTAATCCAACGAACGAGATCGAACGAGTGTTACAAATTACAGGTTGCAACCGAATTGGCTACCGGAACACGCGCGAAACTTGTACGATGTGCGTGGACCAGATGTAACGACAACTTCTAGTTGTTTATTTTATAAACAATCCAATTCGAATATTGAACTCAGAACGCAAGTAAAGCATTGGAACATATTTTTGAATTCACAAGCCTGCTGATCAAGTTAACAAAGTGACGAAATCGGAATTTTTAAAAATGTTTCCATTTAAAATGTTTTACAAATTATATTAATCAAGTTTTATACACTTTGTGATATAATAATATAAGGTAAAAGGACGCAATATTACCCTTGCTTGCAGGCGTACATGCAGATGTACAAATTAATAAAATGTTATTCATTAAAATAACGAAATACAAAACGGAGTGTTGCAGACTCTGTACCAAAACTAGATAAAGTATCTCACTGCAATAGAAATACTGAACGTTCTTATAAAGATGCTGACAAAAGTCATTTTTAAATAAACTTTAAAAATGTTTCATTAACTAAAACAAAAAAGTTAACTATATAATACAATGTTGGTTTATAATAAAATATTTAATAACAAGACTTACCACGGCTGTAGTTGAAGATACGACGGCAGTTATCAAGAACAACCAGCCCAACATGGCTCCTAGTTATGGCTTCACAGTGGCCAACTATTTCTCGCTTGCTAACTTTGCGAGTCGCTAACTCTTCACGCCTGTGTGTGAAGTCGCACCCACGTCAAAATAAAGGTCAAAATGTAAACACGAAATTAAGTCTCCAGAATTCTTTGCTGATCTTGTTTATTTGCTCATAGGTAGAAATCAAAGCTTAATTCATAGCATTATGCTAGACCTTATGCCCATAGTCATCTTCCAGATGTTACAGAATGCATAGCTCATTTATATTTTCGGCAGTTTAAACGGAAGGCTGTATTTATCTACAAATTTTAAACATCTTGTATAGCTACCACGCGGTTTAATATAAGCCACACGAAATTTATGAGATTCTCATTTTTGTAGTTCTGTTTTTGCGATTCAAAAAATGTTAAGTACAAAACGCAGACGATTTTAGTTCGACTGTTCACCTATGCAACGCATCGTATTCTCTTGAATTGAAAAATACGAGCTCCGACTGCATCGCTTCAAAGCGACGTCAGATCAGATTTTGTTTGCAGAAATGTCAGTAACACCGCAGGTTGTAATACAACACACTTACCCTGCGTCATTACTAATCCTATTCTACGGGACGCCGTATTTGCCGTAACTTTGACTTAACTGGTTTTAAGCTTAAGTAAATTTTACTGTTTCGTAGTTGCACGATATAATAAGTAAACAATAAAAGTATTCCATTTAAATTAATAAATTAAACTTTAACTAAATTTGCAGCAAAGAAATTGTACCGTTTTAATCACACGACCTTTATCTCTCCTGTTTCATACATCGTAACATTTTTTTCAGTTTCTGCTACTAACTTAGAAACCTAAAATACTGTCTCAACGAACACTAATTTTATTTTTATCTGTAATTTTAAAAACTCGGTCTATTAAGCAAAGAGTTCTAAAACCAAAACTAGTATTTTTGAGCCGAATTTATCGTTAGAATTTGTTAAATTGGCTGCTACGAAACGGTAACGATGTTACAAGCTGTTTCGTGCAACTCGCTTGTACGTCGCCCCCATAGATACTGATAACCAGGTGAACGGTTGTGTACTCACGCTCTCTTTTCTCCTTCTTCTTTGCCTCTCTCGTTTTCCAATTCATTCAGACAGCGTTTCCGTTCTCCATTGTCAGTGTTGCTGTGTCCAGTGACCCGGAACTCGATCTTAAAAAAATCCGCTTAAAATCTTCCGAGCCTGAAATTTAACCCCAGAGAATATTTCACCAAAATTCTTGTGCCGGCCCCGGCAACACTTGCGGAGTCTCGCCGGACACACGAGCGTCAGATCCCGCGGAATCTCCCAAAAATACCGATCATCAGATCCACTAATTAGCGACCATGCATCCGGTAAACACGATGGTCAAGTTCAAATTCCGTGAATTCTCAGAGGATCGCGAGGTTTTGACTGCATTATAGGAGAAAATCAGTAAAGTTGTGTTTATTCCTGTATTTTCCCTTAACAATACCTTTTACAATTCAAACTATATTTTCGCTTGCGTATTTTGTTTAATACCACATAAATGCTTTAAAAATGATAAAAATCAACCCAAAATTAATTGTCGAAGCAAATCTTAATTAGATATTACCCCATTTTATAAATGTTCTTTATTTAACAAAACAAATTTAAACTTTTTTTGACTCATAATTTAATATTTCATATTTTCATAATTGGACTGAAATTGTAACTAAATAATTTGACTCTTTAGCCCCAACTGCCGACAACGTAAAACACCGAACGGGTTAAATGCACTGACAACTGCGATGTTATTTGGACAAGCCCGTTGCTGCATCGACACTTGGGCCGGGTAAAAAAACAACAAAAGATTATCATCGCGCCACTAGTAGATGAAACCTTATAAAGAACAAAAAATACTTGGATGAAATTGATCTTGCTTGCTTAACAAAATCTACGTTTTGTTTTTTTCCAACGGCATTTTACGAAACTCAAAAAGATCCATTAATAATATTTACTTAGTATGGGATGAGAGATCAATCCGAACCATGAGTAACTTCGCGAGTATTTCAAAAGTCCCAGTTTGTTTTGGAGTAGATATAGAATAGGATAAGTATATTTATGCCCGTGAATGGGAAAACGCAATGGAGGTTATCACACGGGCAATCGTCAGATTACCTCGCGCCCACAGTCTGGTTACCTGAGCTATTGCAGTGTGTTGTGTATGGTTGGATCATTGCTTTAATTTGGGTAGAACCCAGTAAATATCGTGTGTTCAAAGTATTGTACAAAATATTTTAACCAAGCTGGCGACCAGTTTCAAAACTGCAACCCTTCGGCTAGAAGTAGACGCATTTAGTCACCAAGCTGTTCGGTAGAATATTCATTACATTCATGATTATAACTCCCAGGGAACTTACTCAACTCTACCTTGTCTGTGTTTAAATAGAAATGATTCAGCAAAATAATAAGAATTCCCCAAACAGCATAGTACTATCAAGATCGCCTACATTGATTACATCACCGGAGTTACTTCCGTTTCTCTGGTATTGCCAAGGATCACAATAATTTCAAATTTAAGTATATGCTTAACCCATTACACATATAGATGGTACATAGTGCTAAAGAAAGTTTTAACTAACCGAGGAATATTTTAAACGACGTTCACCGGAATAGGTTTTTCATACTCTGCAATCATCAATTTGTGAATATTTTAATGAAAGACGTTTATTTAAATTATATTTCACTCAAGTTTTGTTTATTAATTCATTTTAGTAACTTTCATTGAATAGTGGAAGCATAATTTTAAAATTTATAGTTCGTGATCGTTTTAACAGCTCATTTCCGGTTACCGCGAAAGACCATCAAAGTCCCGGATGTTACGTTTATTGGTTTGCACTCAATCGTGACGCGTGTTGATCACGTGACGGAAATGTTGTCCCCGAAGATGTTTGAAGTCAAGTTTGTTGACACTTGGTGGTGTTCTTGAAGAGAATGTGGCAGAATTAGAATGTGGGAACCTGGTAACGACATCATTACACACTTGGCCGAATGGTTAAAGAGACCGTTACATATACTGACTCTTAAAATGGTCCTAGTGATAAGCCCATCATGGGCTTGAAACTTGAATAAAAATAAATGTAAGAAACAACCTGGGAAGGTTGTGTGGCCGAGTACGGGCGTGTGACCTAATGGTTAACGCGACCGATACATATACCGACCCTTATAAAAAAAAACGGTCCTGGTGACGAGCCCATCATGGGTTCGAAACTTGGCTCAGTGAAAAAAAGAATGTGGAAAACAACCTGGGAATGTTGTGTGGCCGAATGGTTAAAGAGACCGTAATATACCGTTCCCTCTATAAAAAAGGTCCTACTGACCAGCACATCATAGGTTTGATATTTATACAAAAAAATGGGGGACATCGTGAAAAGGTTGTCTGGTCGAATGGTTAAAGCGACCGATAAGTATACCGTTGATATAAAAAGGGTCTTAGGAACGTTGCCATTACGGGTTTGAAACAGCTCGATAAAAACCTGGAATGGTGAACTCCACAGACTCATGTACAGAATTATATGCAAAACACCTTCTTGGATAAACTAGGCCAGTTTTATACAGAAATGGCTCTTCGTATTGATCTCGTTACCAACTCGGCCACATGACCGTTCTCGTAATGCTCGCAAAGTGCCTTCTCCAAGGACACAATTGGGTATCTAGTACATTGCTACATACAAGCCTAAAAAGGACCTATACCACGTGTACGTAATTTGGTTATATGTCGGCAGTCTGAATGGCCGTGTAGCAGACGCGACCCATTCATATTCAGACGTATATATATATAAACGGACTTCGTGAACAGCCATTGGTTCGAAACTAAGCCCGGTAAAAATATATGTTGGCTGTTCAAAGTCGAACACACAAGCGTGCCGGTTGCAAGCCCTGGTTTCGAACCCGTCATATAATTTTCACTAGGTTCGTTTTATAATGGAAAACTATTTATGAGTCAGTCGTGCCAACCAATTGGCCTTACAACCGGTGGTGAAGGGGAGTCATTCTGTTTTTGAACCCATGACCACTGGATTACTCGCTATAGCTTAGTTTTGTGTTGTATGTATACGGTGTCGGTTACGTTAACCATTTGGCCACACGCCCGTTTAAAGTTTGTTGATTGAATAACAAAGAATTATAAAAAAAATGCCGACATTAGCCGGAGTTGTTACAGGGTTATGTTTCAAGTCCATAATGGCGTTGTTACGAACACCTTTTTAAACAGAAATAGTAATACAAATCGACCGCTTTACTCATTCGGCCACTAAAACATTTTTTACCGGCCTAAGTTCCTAACCCACAACAAGTTTCCTAACGGCCTAAGTTCCTAACCCATCGCCTTTTTTACGCGACCTATTTTAAACCCATAACGG